>VZSC01007239.1:72956-125983 GCA_013398225.1 Steatornis caripensis
AACACAGAAATAAACTAAATATAGTGGTTACATGTATTAATGGCTGAACCGACTGACACGTGATAACACAGTGCTATTAATGTGTCTCAACACAAGTTTAATACTACAATAAAACGGTTATTCAGACAAACCCCTTCACTTAAACAACGTTAAGGACAATGAATAAAACCTACAAAAGCAAGAGATTTTACAGCGAAGGCAGGGAGGCTGTAATCAGCTACATGTAGGCAGTGCAGCAAAACAGTAAGCAATAGGTAGCGTTTTTCCTGGTTATCCTTCGTCCATCAAATGCATTAAAATTTCTGCAATATTAGAGTACACAAATGAACTTAGGATATACTTTAAACTGTAAATTTGACTTTTCTCACATTTGTAGTTTAAATCTCAACTGGAAGCGTCATAGTTTTCAGGTTTTTTTTGAAGTACAGCAAATATCCTCTTTATATTTTCTTCTGTGAGTTTTATTTCCCTTTTTGATGGGCCTGGAAGATGACAAGATTAAATCCCTCTCACTGAAAGGATTTAATTGTGGATGTATTTAATTACTTCCTATTAACTGACCCACGTGTGAAGGTTTTCTCAGCCAGGATAATGCCATTTCAAAATGGGCCATGCTGAAACTTCCATCTCTGGAAGAACTGAGACAGATTATGAACAGCTCACCATGCAAACACAAATCAAAAAAATACTTGATGCACAGCCCAAATATTTGTCTCTTAAGTTCGATAATGCATTTTCCATGTGTGTTTGTAAAACTGAGAAAGGGACGAGCAAATGCCAGTTGCTAGGATCTGTCAGATCTTGTGTCAACACCTGTTTTCTCAGGAGAAAAAACTCAGCCACTGTAATTAGAAGCTTGAAAATTAAATATTTGCAAAACAGTCCACTCCTACTGTTTAATCGAGAAAAGAATTCAGATCTCCTGGGACATGCCAGTGCCCTGCTCATTAGATCGTGATGCCTCTATGTGATTTGTCTTGGTTGCTTCTGTCCTTCTTTAAAGAATTTTTTTCCTAAATACAGTGGTGGGATCAGCTAACTTTCATCATAATAAGTTCTCATTTCTCACAGAAAGCGGAGTATATAATCTATCATTGTGGATCAGACAGGTGGAATGTAAAATGTGTCCCCCTCCAGCAGTTTGTGAAGGATTATAACCTAACAGTCCTACAAGCAAATATGATTAGTTCTTGAGGTCAGGCATCAGTAACTTGTATTACATTGCTGCTCATATTTGTGTGGTTCCTTACAGCATTCACTTATCTGGGCCTCTTTGTTGTCTGTTAATGTTCACTAAACTTAATGCAGCACAAACTTCTACCTGAGATGATTGCATACTTCTGTAACACTCTTTCTTTGTGTCTCTTGAGTCGTTCTACTGTAAGCAGATGTGTTATTTATGTACTTCTACAAATCTAAACACAAACTGCTATTGGTAACTATACCCCAATTTCTCTGGGCAGCTTTCTGGAACTTGGGGGCAGATAAGCCACTAGCACAAGTCTAGGAGAGAAATTACTATTTGCCCTTGGAGAGGGCTGATCCGAATGCGTGTAAGAGGGCTCCAGAAATGCGCTGGAAGTGTTCCATGTGCGAGTGCTCGGTCCCTTCAATCAAAAGATGTGTAGTGCGACTGTCAGGTGCACGTCACTAACTGTCCCACTCTACAGATCCACCAGTGTTGCACGTTTCTGGTTGCTAACGTAGCTACAGCTGCACGCGATGATATCCTGTATAGTGAGAACATCACTGTCCTTAACCCCCTTAGCAAGCCTCCAGTTCTCAAAGCCACTAATTTTGGTTTACGTCTTATTTGGTTTCATTTCCCTTACTTCCCATTCTACAAGAGTGAACTCGGGTGTTTTCTTTCAATATAATATAGAAAAGTAGGCAGATGCCTCTTCCCTTCTTGTGCAAATCTCCTAGGTGCACCCAGTGCAGAAAACCCTGTAAATAAATAGCATTGACTTTTCAGAAGCAGTGAATGTTTGTGCAGTTCTCTTTCTGCTGAAGTCAGTGAGACTTTTACCATACACTGAGCACAATGGTAAACCTACTTGAGAGAAATACAGTCGTATTCTGAAATACGTATGTCTTTTTTTTAGCATTGTCAAATGGCATTAGAATAGTGAAATTCCGTGTTTTAAGTCTGTGTGGCTTGTTTTCAGCTTTGTCAAGAGGCAGTAATAAGAATATTATTTGTTATTCAGTTGTAACAATTAACATAAATGTAATTGTTAAACAATTAATAAGTAATAATTAATTTTTTTCTCAGCGAGTCATATATTAGGACTGTCTATGCTTGTGAGTTTGCACTTGTGCCGGTGCAATGTATAGAGGCAGGGTGATTTCCTCATTCTCAACAGTTAGTGCAAAATTGATTGCCAAGACAAGTAGTATTCTGTAATGTCTTTTATAGCGGATTGTAATCTTTTTTTGAGGGTTGGATTCTTCCTCCCAGATATGCCTGTGCATATCTTCTTACCTAAGTGAGCATCAGCATCTGACTCCCTTTGCACCAATGCCTCCATTTACCATTCCAGTAAAGCTTTTTCAGAATGTGTGCATGAGAGCAAGATCTGGTTTGAAGACTGTTCTATTCAGAGTAAATTGTAGGTGGCTTTGATGAGTGCAGCTAGCTTAGCTGAAGGTGTATTATGTTTCA
Organism: Steatornis caripensis; assembly: GCA_013398225.1. NCBI lineage: Eukaryota > Metazoa > Chordata > Aves > Caprimulgiformes > Steatornithidae > Steatornis > Steatornis caripensis. The sequence continues at coordinate 75,622 of VZSC01007239.1, forward strand.
CATTTTCATTTCTCAAAGAAAATAAAGACTATTTGAATTAAAATGCTCCCAGCAGCTCATGTATAAACTCATAGATAGTATCTGCAATGGTCAACTTTGCATCAGTTGTTTGAAAGCTGTGGTCAACAGTGCAGACGTGCCGTTGGTAGGGGGGGAGTGAGGCCGCCACAACGGTGGGATGCTGCCTACGCCCAGGAGCCTTGAAGTGCAGCTCGCTCTGAAATATCTTTTTTCTTTTTTTTTTTTTTAATGAAAACTGGATTAAGTAAGGAATTCTTTGCTCAACTCGTATTTAAAAAAGAAAAAAAAGCCCAGCAAAGTTAGCTGCTGTAATTTGTAAAGGTACAGTGCATTTATGCATAGGGGAGTTACCCCTTTTGTCCTCTGGTAGAGGAGCCAACTTTCCTCAAGATGCAGAAGTTTCAGACTCTCTCTCATAGAACAGGGAGAGGCAGAGGATGGGTAAATAGCTATTGTCTTCATAGACAATACACCAGGAAAATAACGTGCTCAAGGGCAATAGTGCACTTTCTTGCAGTCTGAACAGACGGGAAGAGCAATGATGGTTTCTCTAATGATGAGCACCATAAGGGAGGCTCGTGTTACCTATTAGCCAAAGATTGAGCAAAAAGGTTGAGCCATTTGCAATCCCTCTGTGGTCTCTCGTGATCTTGTGGCTTGACATCACTGTTGCCACTTTGACCTAATTCATGTACATCCTCTGAGCTAATGTTTATTGGGTATCTGAGATACAGATTTCACCAAACAGAAACATTTCTCCACCTAGAGATTTTATGGTTTACTAGTATGGCTTTGAGAAAGTTCCAGTATCTGTGCTTTGCTTTTTACCTTGAGGTCATGCTAAAGCCCAGACCCTTGCATCTCTGTTTAGTGGAGAATGCCGCGCTGGTTTAAGAATACAATTCCACAGCTCCACGCTCTGGGATACGTGATTAAGTCACTAAGCCGTTATGCTAGCTGAATGCAAGTGTCTGAAAGTTAATGGCAAACTGAATTTCATCCAGTTCACGTGCTTCTAATTATGACTGGCTGGTGTTTGTAGGTCTTATGCCAATAAAGACATCCAAAAACTACAAATGTAACTGGATCAGAGAGCATTTGGCTTTAACTAGCTGTCAATTAGGAGGAGAATGATGGATTCCAGATATCTTTTTGTATCTGTATGTACAACTGTGTGTTCACTTCTGGTTTTCTTCCCCAAGCTCTCTCTGCATTGTAGAAATAGGATGTGCTGTTTCAGAACTGCTTTGGAGGAAAAGTTCCCTAGACACCTCCTTTTTGGCAAAGTGTACCATGCTTGCAGTGTTTTAGCTAAGATATTCTCTTCAGTTGCAAATTAGTCTGGTTACCTCTCCCTTGAACTAGTTTTGAGAACACATTGATTTTAGTGGAATTATATGTGGAGGAAAAGAATGTACGACTTGTCTAAATGAAGCGACTTACCAATATAGCTCTATCGGTGCAGCGTTACTGCTACAGTCCTGTGTATAATTTCCCATGTGGATGCTTTTAATCAGGAATAAATGTGACCTAACTAGAAAGGGGCCATCTTATACCAAAATAAGTGTTACAGCTATAGAATTAAAGGTCCACTTTACTGTTTTCTTCCAATGGCAGCTTTTTTAGCTACAGAAGTTAGCAACCTATGTCAGCCCTCACCTCCCTATCACTACTGTGTGGGTGGAGGCGGCTGCTCCCTCTGATTTTGTTTCTTTACTGTTTGTTTTCTAACAAATTTTATTAAAATAAGTTCAATTAGTGTAAGTATTTTAAACTGTAATTTAATTTAAACTTGCAGATTGAAGGCAAAATAATGACTGTTAGAGGGGTGGGGTTGAGTTCTTGAGGTGGCTGCCATTTCAGGTATCACAGCGGCAGGTAGAAGGAGTTTCAGCAGGACAGCTTAGCACACGTGTGCAGTAGTACTAACCTGTGCCTTTTCAGACAGGGAGGAGCAACATCCTGAAATGTTAATCAAGTTGATAGAATTAAGTGAACTGAAAAGAAATTTTGTTCCCTTCTGTAACATCAGGTACTCCATGTTTGAAAGATCTCTTGAGACCTGTGTGCTGGAGCCTACAAAACAGTTTCTCAGATCATTCCACTGAAAAAAGGGACAAAATGAAATTCCACTTCGTCGGTATTCGTCTGCAACTTAGAGCAGAATGTATAGTCTGAAATTTATGAGGCAGGATTTGGCCCTATCAGCTGACGGATAGACGAGTGAGTGTTCACATGCCAGAAGAGTGAGTGTTTGCAGTTGTTTTCTCTGTGGATTTATTCGGAACCATTTGTCATGAATTAATGATCAATTGTTAATTGAATATTCACTTTTCCAGCTGCACTGATTAGATGCAGAAATCTGAAATAATAAGTCACATGGCATTGTTTCTGTTGCCAATAAGATGAGTCTAACTTGAATAATATTTGAACAACTCAAATAATTCAAATGAGCTCATGGAAATTGAATTTAAAACATTTCCTGTGCATCTTCACATGTACAAGCTTGACAATTTGTTTTCTCAAATAGTCATGACTGTGTGTTAATACGGATGAATAATTGTATGTGCAGTGCAAATAATAATTGTGCTCAATATTTTCTGTTGTTCACCTTCCACCGCGAAATGTCACAAATTAAATACTTTATTTAAAGACTCCCTCTAATAAGAGGCAGGTAATCAAGACTCGGCTGTGATTTTTGTGATCAGCTTTTCACACTGGAGTGAGCTAAACCAAGAACCTGTTCCACACTGTGGCAATGCTTTGAGGTCAGGATGAAAGACTGATAGTCTTTGTCCCAAAGAATAGTCGACATCATGGATTTTACTTGGAAGTAATATTGGTGGGTAGTGGAAGCGTAAATAGGCAACTCCAGTTCTGAATGTTTTTAAACTGGAAGAGTTCAAATTTAGATGTTTGCCAGCTGCTACACCATTTTTGTTGTTGCTGTTCTAACTTTGGTGTGAACTAAAGAATATTTGGGGTCTAAAATAGGTAGTGAAAATGGTCTTGAGTGGTGACAACATTTGTTATGTACTGTGCTGTGTACGACCCCCAAGGAGATCAGTCAGTCAAGAGCCTTCTGAAGGGTGGGTTCAGCCAAGCCTTGTAGGATTCTCACCTCAAAGAAACTTGAAAGAGATATTCCTGGACTACGCAGAGCTTGTTACTCAGCAGCGTTCAGCTCTCTGTCTGCCCATAGTGTGATCTAGTAATTTGAAGTATGATGTTGCAAGGCAAATACATAGGTAACGGTGCTTGCCTAGCTTTGAATACTCTTTAAAACAACTGCTTCAGAACCACAATCAACAGTAATGCAAACCTAGCTGACAGAAAGGGTTGGATGTAAATGATGGCTCAGTGTAATTGATGCCTACCTGCCTGCTGTAGAAGGCTTGTAAAGCACGTGGCATCTTGCTTTGATTTGGTATTTTGTAGTAGAGTTGTAAATGATGTGTAGCTCAGATTGGATAGGAGGATCTTGCAACCCGATATGCAGTTCCTAATAGCTGCCTCTGCGGTGACAGTTGTACCTGTGTAATTTGCTGAGAGGATTCTTCAGGTGCAAGATGCCCGCCATAGGCCCCGCTAGCCAGCTGTTTCTCAGGCATAAAGTGAAAGGAAAGAAAGTTAACTTGAGATATATTGTGCGCTTTGGTTGGCGTCTGACAAGAGTAATATTGGCGTGGCTGGTGTTTAAGGATATAGGGAAAGCAGAATCTCTAAGAAGAGGTAGCATCTTCTGTTAGACCAGGTGAAGTAGTTGGAACAAGCAGCTAGGCTTCCAAGACTAAAGTCTGTGACTGGATCCTTGGTTATTGTGCAGGGCCCTGAATGCAAACGGCCATCCCTGGAACGGACAGTGATGACCTGTGCAGCCTTTCATCTTGTTTTGAATTTGTTGTTAGTGAAAGGTCAGATCTGCCCGTGTTTGTGCCACTGTTTGTGTTTACATAGATTCAAGCAGAACCAGCATAAATCTAATGTTTTGTGGCAATTTTTAACTAGGGGTGAGCAACAGTGATTCAAGCCCTGTGTACAAAATTCTTGTTAGCTCACCTTATTCACGACTTCGAGATACAATGTCTTGATGTGAAACTTCAGCATGATCTTTCTTGTAGGTCACACCTGCTTTTTTTATGTTTGATTTGGCTTTCACAAGGTACTGGTAACTCTAATTGTTACGTAAGTTTTACTCAGATTTGTTTAAATGCTTATGCTTTGCTTGCTGGGGAAAAAACATCACCAATCCCAGCAAAAAGCAAGTTATTTTCTATTACAAATCAGTGTAAATAAAGTCTGTATACTGGTGTCTTTGGGGGGTTAACAGGAACGGATCTTTCCATGTATGCTGCTGTATCTTTATTTACTGTAATTTGTCCTGTCGTCTTGGTCTCACGTATTAACACTGATGTAGAGCACACAAAGAAATGTCACTTTCTGTTTTAACTGTTCTATCTGGGCTACGTGTGTAATTTCTCTGAAACATATCCTGGTAGATTCACATAAACATTTTAAGGGAAGAGCAGAAGTCACTTCAGTTGGGTGGAGCAGTATTATTCTGAATTAAATTTTCAGAACAACTACTTGCTTGTTTTCGGAGGGTTTTTTTGTTGTTGTTGTTTTGTTGGGGTGTTTTTCCCCCCTCTACTGTGCTTGCAATTTTCAGACAATTTGCAGAAATATGGCTCTGCAAAGAATTCTTTGCACAGTTCCAGCTCATGTTGTCGTTTAGTGGATGGATTCAGTAAATTACACAATCATGTCACAGACTATCGGTAAAATGCTAGCCACTTAGGATTATTTTGTGTATTTGGATTCAGATAATAGTTACGTTTTACTACCTGTTTCATACAAACTCACAAGAGAACTAACCTCTGTGACATGAGAAACAGCATTTTCATGCTATTCTGATCTAAAATGTTGGAAAGGTAATGCAGTTACATACTCTAGGGCTTTCTATAAGATATTGTGGATAGTGATATGTGATTATTGGCATTCTTTGAAGGAATCAGGCTTAAATTTCTTTCAGCAAAGAAAACAAAACACAAGCTTAGTGGAAATGGAACAAGAGGCTGAAATATAGAGGAAAAAATCTCTGAGGACATAGATTTTTCTAAAGATCTTTCATGTTTACATTTCCTTTTTTCCTTACTGTGAATAGAGCAGTGTGAATGTGGTAACAGCGAGGCTCGTTTGAAACTTGTCTAGGGGAGTTCTGTGTATACAAGGCACACAGAATTTACCTTTTAAAGTAGGCTTGTTTCTTCGAGGTACCAAATTCCTTATGCTTTTATTCAAGTCATTCCTCATAGAAGCTCTGAAAAATTGTTAGGATCCTGGGCAGAGAGCTGCATATATAGTACCTTTTAGAAGTCAAATTCACTCTTGGTTTATACCTTACGTATTTGGGCTGCAGAGAATTAAATAGGAGATTTTGGTCAGTACCTGACGTATTTTCTATACTGTTATGATAATTAAATGATGCTTGGACTGTAACAAGCAAATGAGTTTTAGCTATTTAAGAAATTATTGACAGTCAGCTGGGAATTTTATCCTCCTTCCCACCCCCAGCTGATACAGGATAATTGACCTTTAGTAAATTCCTAGTTTGCTACAGTATAAGATCATACCTTGTAGGTTAAGCCACTTTTAATGAAGATGTTTTCAGTTCACACAATTTGGACTGGGAATAAATGCAGTATTATTTTCAGCCAGGTTGTGCTTAGGCTTCCTGACTTGGTAATTTCTATGTGTCTGGTCATTGCTATAGAAAGTTTCTCCAGACATTTTTAGCAGCAGTATTACATTTGTGGCAATTTTCATCTTGCAGATACTCAAGAAACCTACTTTTTTCTTGTGTTTTCCTCCCTCTCTCTTTTTTTTTTTCTTTATTTTCTGTCAGCTGACAACCATGACATTAGCTGTTTATCCAAGAGTCCTACTAGGTCTTCCAGTCTTTCTTGCAAAAGCAAGTGGAAGAGCCTTATACAAAGCCACGCAAGGCTCTTCTGCATGGCCCTTTCCACAAGTATAATGACAGTGTAATGGTTACTACCTAGAGATTGATTCATCTTCTAATCAACATACAACAGTTCATGTCGTGACCGCCTCTTCCGACCATGTCTGTGGGAAAGAGGGTTGTTCGGAACAACTTGTGAGCCACCAAAATAAATTGGATACGCCACCATCCTGCCGTCTGTCTTTGTGAAGTCTTTAGGAAAGTGAATGGCAACAGGCCAGAGAGCTGTCCTGGCAGGTCAGACATAATCTGTGGAACTACAAACTGGCTAACATGACTTGAAGTCATGCTGACTGTTGTCGTTATAGACTACAGTCTCCAAAGATTGCACAACCAGATAGTTACGTTATGCATGGTTAGTGTTCTAGTGTTTGTATCTGAGTTTTCTCTAATAGAAATAGTTTGAAGAAGATCAAAAAATGTCTTAGAGAATTGCAATAATGACTTACTACTTCATAACTCTTTGCCGATTTTGTTGTCACCTTCTATACAAACTGTCTGTGCCTGCCTGCCAATTTATTTATATAATTCTTGCTACAGACATAGAACTTCGAACAAAATCACTGTCCTTGTTCTGTTGTGCTTTAATTTGCTTGTCACTTAACTGACTTTGCAGCTTGATAGTCTATCTAGTCATTTTCCAGGTTTCACCAAATTTATTGTTCCAGAAATACTGCACTTGGAGTATTACACCCCAAATATGTGCACTTCGTGTTTTATAGTCGTACTGTGTTTTCTAATGCTTACATAGGAAAATATGCAACTCTTTTCTCTTTAGCTCTCTATTTTCACTTGCTTTTACCCTATTTAGAAAGTTTTTGCACGCTTACAGATATTATAAGACTGTTTACTGCATTACTTCAGTTCTACGTGTGTGCAGTACTCTGGATTATACTGGAGCACTATCAGCAGAGGAGTGAGCTGTTGGACTCAGGATCTGACCCTCATTTTAGGGGCAGAATTTTAGCACAGATTTGTACTTGAGAGTCTTTCTTCTCTTCTTCTTTATATGTGTACAAGTGAAATTAGTTATCAGTCATTCAAATTAAATTCCATATGTGGAATCACCTCTTTAAGGTAGTGGTAATATTATTTGTTCTATCGAATAGGCAATTTAACCTTCTGTAGCTAATGAGACCTACCTCTCATCAAGTTTTCAATGAGAGGAAGTTCTGAGGACTGGCCAATACATGCTGCCATTCAGAGGGGCCTAGAAAGGCTGCAAGAATGGGCAGACAGGAGCCTTATGAAACCCGCCAACGACCGATGCAAAGGCCTGCACCTGAGAGGCAACAATCCCTTGCATGCAATGATACAAGCTGGGAACCAACAGGCTGAAAAGCAACTGGCAGCGAGCTGAGCATCAGCTAGCAGCACACCCTGGCAGCAAAGGAGGGCAGCAGCAACCTGGGCTGCAGGAACAGGAACACAGCCAGCACATTTACCCAGATGTTGGTAGACTATGTATTGGTTACTGTGCTCCGTTTTGTCCCCCACCCCTATGGACACCCAGTACAAGACAGACATTGATTACGCAGAGAGAACTCAGCAGAGGGCTGCCATACTGGTCAAGGGACAGGAGCACACGCGCTGTGCAGAAAGACAGTGGTCTTGTTTAGCGAGGAGAAGAGCAGGTCTAGAAGGGGCCTAATAGCAGCCCTCCAGCGCTTATGAGTGTCTTCACAGCGGTGCTTGGTGGGAAGATGAAAGGCAGAGCAGCTCTGACAGGATAGAAGTAAAATCTGTTTTTACTGTTGGAACAGCCAAACATAGAAACAGGCTGTGCAGAGAGGTGGTGTAGTATGCATCCTGAGAGACTTTCAAGACATGGATAGGTTAAGTGCTGAGTAATCTGGACTGATCTCATAACCAGCCCTCCTTTGAATAGGAGTTTGGACTAGCCACCTCCTGAGATCCTCTCCAGCCTGGGTTTTCCTATGATACTATAAAATGTAACTGTCACTTTAAAAAAAAAAATTAATCCCTTTAAATATTCCTAGGGAAAAAAATTACAAAATTATATATATTTAGTGAGAAATTTAGTATTTTTTGCAGCAAAGTATCACCTTGCAACATGTCCGAGGAAAGACCGAATTAAGTCCATTTAGGCTCTTAAAATCAAGCTAAGTTACATTTCAATGGCTGATATGTGTTCGGATAAAATGAATTATGTATACATATATTTCTGCTACATGTAGTGAAATGATTCTTTAGCAAATATGTTGAAACATTTTTAAAAACATACAGGCAATCTCACTAAACTTGCTGATACTTTTATTTATTTTAATATGATACTCTGAAAATCTTTATAGGGTTTTAGAAGTGCAGACATTTCTAATAAATAGGTATAGTATAAATACCATTGTATTTGAGTGAAAGATAGAAAAAGCAGCAATAAGGCAGCCTTCCTCTGAACTTGAGGAAAGAGCCCAAGTATAGCCCTAAGCAGTTAGTGCAACATGCTTGTAGAAGTTGATGAAGATGCCCTTTACAAAATGACACTGCCCAGAAGCGTGATCAGTGACTAGGTTGAATTGTTTGAGTGATCACACAAAGCAGAAAACTGTTCGAACTGGTGTTTGTTCCTGGTTATTTATACAGTATTGTTTCCACTGAGACTCTTCCAACTGATACACCTATTCTTAGGATATGACTGCAAAAAGGATGTCAAACGCTTCTGTTTTAGAAGAGTAGTAATTTACTGGTGCAAATGATAACAAAATAAAGAAATACTGTGTATGGAGTGGAGTCCTTCTCAGAATAATTCTCTTCCATGTAGGATCCATTTCCCCTTCTGCTTTGGAGCTTAGGCTTATAGGTGCTGATCTGCATAAACACGAATATTTGGTTGAAATCACATTTTCAGGAATCATACCATAATAAGCAGGAAAGCGAGCCAACTGCATTTTACAAGATAAAATTCTTCTGACTTCTGTGGGTGTTCTTCTAATTATTTGATATACTTGAAAATATTTCCATTAACAGTAAGCTGTTGCACCATGTTATGTTCTTTTAAAAGTGCATCAAGAAGATATACTCCATGAGTGATACAGGTAGCACTTGCTCCCAACCGTAACAAAACCACGGGAGAAATTTTCGCTTCATATGCTATCCCTGTTTCTAAAAATTTAAGCCAGTCTTCCATCATCTTCCTTTTATCTTTTATTGCAACTTGCGAACCTGTGATAGGTTCACCTTGAGTGCTCTGTTCTGTCTTAACAGCTGATGCTTAACCTTTGTTCTAGATGACTATTCAGTGTCTAATTAGCTTGGTCTTTAAAACAAAAAAAAAAAAGCGAGCTCTATCAAGCATGTTATGAAATCCCTCTTACTCCCTTACCATTCTCTGTCCCCAGCTTCCTCATTTTGGTGTCTGAAATAATTCTGTATTACTCCCGCTTTTGTACCACCTTTTACAGAATCCTTTCTGATCTCCCAGTCACCACAATTTTCTCTGTTACTTTTTTATACACACGATTATCTTTTCCTGCAATTACAGTATAAGGGCTTCTTCTGTTGCTGGTTTTTCGTGATTGAGCATTGCACTTGTCATTTGTAAGCGTCTGTAATCACTAGCCGTTCCATACTATTTCATCTGCTCCCTAATTTTGTTGACTAGTTTTTCAGCAATGCAGAGAGGTTCCTGTTTACTCTCACTTCATTAGTTCTGAAACCTTTCCAGTTTTGAAATCTATGATTTGTATTACATCAAGGCTACTAGTGCTTGCAGCACTTACCCCTTACCTTTCACATTCTGTAGTCACAGCAATGTATATACCCTCTGTTATTTGTGTGACTTAATGTGAACCTGTAGTTATGTATGAAGCTGCCGTTCCTTCGTGACTGTCTACTGTGTTCCCTTTTTATTTTATTTTACCTGGTCCTCATACTCTTGAGATAATTTGGATTTGCGAATTAGGTGGGAGAATCTCAGAATTCTGTCTAGGGGATGACTTGTGCCGTGGTCCTCATCCTGAAGCAAAAGCTTCAAACTAGCAAAATCAGAGCTTTCACCCCGTCACAGTCTAAAATTAGGTTTTACTTTCTTGATATGCCACGTATTGCAGCATAGTGCCCAAACCACTGTTTGGCTTTGTGCTGTTGCTCTGTTTATAGAGGTTTTGGAAGGGAAGCGGCAGATTCAGAAGTGAGATAAACAAAAGCTCAGACCTTGTCATAGGCTTACTGATTATTTAAAACAGACAAGGAGAGGTCAACAGTTTTAAGGTGCAGGAACTTCGTCGACTAGATTTTTGTCTATCATGGAAGCCTTACGTTTGTTTCAAGAATGAGTCAGTTGAAAAGTATTTTTTTTCTTGTGTATATACAGGAAAGGAAAAAGGATGCTCAGCATCCTCAATTGGCCCAGGTCAGTTATCTCTCATACGCACAGTGCTCTGTGCTTGAGAGAGAGAGAGATATAAAATGCTTTTTCTGTTTGTCAGTAGCTTTTGTTTCCCTGCTGTATTTTTACCACAATTTTCCCAATAGATATTTTTAGCGTCTCTTCTTCAATTATATTATCTCTACTAAAAAAGAAACGTATCAAGAGTTGAAGTTTCAATAATCAAGCAAATTTGAAATTAGAGAACATTTGGATTTATTTTCCCTTACCTTTAGGCTGGGCTCAGCTCACTTCTATGGATGAGATCATGGTAGCATTCCAGTCTTGGTCCTTGTGTATGCAGGGCCTTCTCCTCCAGGTGCTGTTGCAGTATCCAGAGGAGCTGGTTACTCCAGGAGGTTTTCTGATGGGTGATTTCTGTTGGCTGTGCATCACTTTTGTAACCCCTTTAATGAGTCTATAGTACAGAACCGCAAAATAATGGAACTTTGTGTCAAAAGTAATGGTATCTCATATTAATCACCAATGTAATCCCACTCTTTTGATAGTCTGAATGTGTTCTGTTCTGCTAGATCATTGTTAGAACTATTTGAATCCTACGCAAACAGCTTGATACTGTGTCAGAGAAGCACGTCTCCAATTGCATTCTCCTTCGATTACTCTCATTTTTTTTGTAGTATATGACATGATGTGTTACAAGATTGTACCTGGGGAGATGTTGTTTCTTATAGCCACCATATAGCTTAGTGAAGGTCACATGCCAAGATATTGGGCTACCTAAATTTAAGATTTGTGCCTACTTATTGTCTTTTGAGGTGCTTTTCTGTGCTTATTACAACAAACTTTTCTCAATTTTTCAGCTGTCATAATCAATTTTTTGGGCAGTCTGAAAGTGCTTTTTTTATTTTAATACATAAGCGTTTATTGTTCTCTGTAGTATGTTTCTTGTTTAGTTCATAACTGAATGCTTGGCAAAATCAGTAATTTTAGTAACTTGAACAATGATAAAGAAACCATCAGAAACTTGCAATGTGGAGGTTATTTCGCATGAAAGAATTAGTAAATGAGTACAGAAGTGAAAGAGAGGATTCTCATCTATTACCCGCTTTGTGCTGCTACAAGTCAACGCGGTTTGCAGGACTCCCTTCTCTTGAAATATTGTTATTCTGTTGCTATCCTGTCTGATTCTTCTTTTTTTTCCCTGTGCATAATTATCTCATAGTATCCAATATTCCATCTCTTTGCTCTTTCTTGCATGCAGAACATGTTTCCCACAATCTGTTCACTTCTCCCTGAGTGTCTTTCTTAAAGGAATCAGTTTACATTGACACTGAGTAGACAGTAGAAGAGTCCTGCTGGGTGCCCTCGCTATAACCTGATTTCCTCCCTATTTGTTCCATGGGAAATGGTTACCTGCGGTGTTTAAACACACTTTTAGACTGCTGATTCAGAACTAAACAACTTAAAAAGCATACAGAAATGAGATTTGCAGGATCATTTGGAACGTTAAGGCTTTTGCTGAAAGCATTTTCAGACAGCAGTGGGTTGTAGTTATTCTTACAGAGTAGCAGAAAGTTCAGAACAGAGAAATTAAATTCTTCGTTTTCCTACTCGTGCCTTAATATTGCCTCTGTGTGTGTATTAAAATTGAATTAATTATACCTCTGTCTCCTGCCCATTGCCTTTTGTCAAGCTTCAGTATATTTTGCTTGACCAGATGGTTTCAAATATTAACTTAAAATACTTCTCGGGCTCTGGACATCTCAGTGGTTTTTACAGGAACTGTGGAGCAGCTGACAGTTCTGGGTCTAGCTCAGGTAGGCAAAAGTCTTTTTTCGTATACGAGACAAACAAATAAGTGAAAAGCGCCTCCCCCCACAGCTGACATTTAGCAGCCTGTGAGAGATTATTTTGGAATTCTTTAGTCAGTCTTGAAAGAAAGCCATATACCCAAATGATTTGCTGTTGCTATTAATCTGCATTTAGGTTAACAGTCACTTCAGGATTTTTTGCAAACCTGGTGTGCTGTGGTCTTTGAAACAATGGTTAGTTCATCCCACCATAGAATAGGGCTGTACTACAGCGGCGTACTAAATTACTGTTGTCCAAATTATAACTTAATTTAAGATTTTTAAATGTCTCAGAATGAAATGTATGACATAAATATAAAATATTGTGTGCTCTGATAAATCTTACCTACTGTAGCTGGGGCATCACAGCAACCCCTAGGAAAACAGCAGAGTTCAGTTGGCCAGGTGTAAAATGTGTCGCTTTGGCAGGGCAAATAGACTGGGAGCACTCACGCAAGTGGTGAGCATTTCTCTGGATTTGTATGATTTAATGAACTAGTATATTTGCCTAATCAACGATGTCAGGACTGTGTTCCTTGTGCAAGGTGTAAATATACATTGAGAATGGCTCCTGTCAATAATCTAGTTTTGAATGAGGTATACACACATTACTGAGACATAGTTAAATGACCCTTCCGGCTCTGATCTGTCCTGTTTAAATCCCCACAAGTATAGCAGAAGTCAAAATGGATCCAAAAGCAAACTGACAGAGAGGAGAAACGGAGTTGCAACTCTCCATTTAATGCTGAAGAACAGATATTTGCCTGGACATGTACTTGACCTGTTTGTTCAGCGGAAGAGCAACCAGTGCTTTATCCGATAAGGTATTACAGCTTTATTTCAAGAGAGCTGTTTATCAAAACCAATGGGCTCTGTAATCCATCTAGTTTTCAGCATCCTGACATTTTAGTACCTTTCACTGATTCTCAGTACTTATTGGTCATTCATTTCAGACTTTGGTCCTGATCCTTACAGCCGTCAGCCCTTCTGCTACTGTTTACCTACTATATGATTTCCTTACACGGCCCACCAAGGTCTCTGTGCTTGTTTTTTTAAAAAAAACCCTCATAAAGTCAACATGGAACCTATTGGAACCAGAAAGAGCGAGCCTGTCTGCCTCTTCCTTTGCAGTAAATACCTCCCAGCAGGTCTTATTAACCTGAGCTTAATGTCACTGTTCTGTGGCTTTTCCTCAGCTCACAACCAGTGAGCTCACATCCCTCTGCAAAAGACTGTGCAGACATATCTAACTACAACTTTATGGGGGTATTAAGCCTCACAGATTTGAAACTTTGTGGTGTCATTTGGCACAGCTCTTCCTCCTCGTGAAGGTTTCCAACTCTAATTAGGACTATTCATGCTTGTGCTTGAGACTGCACAGCAGAATGGAAAAATGAGGGAAGAAAACAAAGACCACAGGAAAATAATATCCCTGCTTCCTTCTCTTTATTTGAATCCAGTAAATTTTCAGTGTTTTCAGAGACTTCACCGTATTTTAGTGCTCTCATACTATCTCAGATTCTAGGCCTCTCTATACTTTTACTGTGTTTCAGAAAACTGAATTCCTGGAAGGATTTTTTGATAGCATTAAAAGCACCCACAAAGGGAATGGGTTTGTGCATCTGTTCTCTACCTTACACATACTGAAAGACAGGAAGTTCTTCGCTTACAAAAGCTACTTTTTCAGATAAGTTTCACAATAAAGAGTACATCTCATATTCATATGCTGAATACTAGTGCAAATATCTACCTAAGTACTACGTGCAGACACTGCATCTGTGACAGCTGTTGTACGTTACGTATCCAGAGCCTTTGTCACGCGCTTGGGAGGAGCAGACGCACAGCCGATGTGCCGTTCCATCTACGTACCTTCGTAACACAGGGAAACTTCATTCAGGACTTTTCAAATATATATGCATTCGCAGGAAAAATGTGCTACTATTGTAATATATGGCAGAAATAACTGCATTGTCAAGCTATCATTGCTCACCTATAACAAAGGGATTTTGAGGAAATGAGGATGAATTCTGAATATGAAGAAACAGTTGAATATCAGAAAGAAATAAATGGGAAACTTTTCTTTAGGTTCTTGCATTTGTTTACACATTAAAATAGGGATTTCTGAGTGCAATTTAATGGAATAATCTTACAGAGGATAATAAGAAAATTTACAAGTGCTACTGTTTGGGTTAAATTGTGCATCTGAACAGCAAGAGTCCCCTTTGAGTTTGTTACGCTTGCCTTGGACTTCATATAGTAGTCTCAACACAGACCATTTGCAGGATTTGGCCATTTGTGACCCTTTAAACTGATTCAGATGGATCCTTCCAAATAATACCAAATTTTGCCCCTTGGACTTTGTAAAGTATTGTGCTAGTATAACAAACCTCCATGCTAAAAAAGCAAATGCACTGTAATGAGGAGTGAGCAAGATATTCAGGAAACGGTGGTTGCAGTCAGAGTCTGTCTGCCAAAACAGACCAGGGCAAAAACCTCCTGTGGTAAAAAGGAAGGATGTTCCAGACTTCTGTGAGATGGTTTATTGCCTGTAACTTCTGCATAGGTGTTTCTGTGGTTTCAGGAAATTATTTCTGAACTAGAACTATATTTTTGCCTTGGGGAACTTGGTCTGGCAGAACATTCTGCAGAGCAGAGAAATTATACAGAGTGCTATCTAATCAGTTATTTATTAGAATTTTAGAATTTCATCGTTATTTTTATTCCTTGGAACTTTGGAAAAAAATAACTTCCATATTGTTTCACTACTACTTGTTTTGATACAGAATAATTTACCCTTGAGATATTCATTCTCATTTATTTTATGTAGAAGAATAATAACATACTGTATCACAAAATAACCTAGACAAAACCAGGATTTAAAACAGGCCTTAAGTAATTGAGAGTTTGAGACAGATCTAGAAGAAATGGGAATTAGTTTGTTATATCTGCAACGTAAAGACATTCCTGGAAAGCGGAAAATTACCATCCTTTGGAAGTCACTCCGCACGCAGTTGAATCTGGCTCTCTCTCAACCGAACTCTATGACACCATTTTAGAACGACGTCCTACGGGATGCATGGGCCTAGTACAAATTTTACACATACCCATACCAACAGTTTCCCTCTGAGCACGCCAGAAGTACGCAGTATGTGCAGGTGAAATGGCAGGACTAAACTTTGAAAGTAACAAATGTGAATAAATAAAAATAAAGCCTAGCGCCAAACATAAATAAAATAATAGATAAAAATAAGTAAAAATAGACTTCAAAAATGTGTCAAATAATATTCTGGTGTTATGCAGTTATCTAGGGATCTAACACATTTTGACAGAGTGTATCAGTCTATGCACGCAAAGCCAAACATTTTATTAAAACAAAATACATCAGTTTTTAAAACACGCTGTGTATTCTGTTCCCTGAAGAACCCTTTGAGAAAGATGTTCACTGAATTTCTGTGCAAGCTGATGAATGATTGGAGCTAACAAAGCAGAAATGCAATTTTCAACAGGTTAGGCTTAGTTTGATCAACAGTGCACTCCAGTACCCCGCTTCTATAACAATGCATCTATCTTCATATGTCAAACAAATGCAGATTTGTGTATTATAAAGGAAAGTGCCGTATGGTGGGTTTAATGAAGTATTACATTAGTATTTCTGTATATGTATTTTTCCTGTATGAAAATCACAGAAAGAAACTCGGCAAAACACCCATTATAGAGACAGATTTTAGGCTTTACGTACAGACTCCGAGACAGGTCTTCATGGAGGAAAACTGTATCGGTTATCAAGTGGGGAAGTATTCTACATTGTCAGGCACTGACAAAACAAGTTGCTGTTTCAGCATGTTTATTTCAATGAGTTATCCGTCCAAAATGCATGCACTTTTGTCCCTAGTGTGAATATTGCTGTAAAAGACAACATGGAAGCCTAAATGCTATTCATTGCCATCTGTGCTTCTTGTTACTGAATTCTCCGTGAATATATGCACTCTGATTCTTATGTCTTTGCTTAGTGTAATCTCAACTGAAAGACTACTCAAAATATTGAAACTCCTAATACTTTCTCTAGTTTCTCTTCCAAAAGTGCCTGCGGAAGCAGTGGAGAGCCTAGCCACCACATGTAGTTGAACATCAAGATGTGCAGAATCTTCTTATACATGAGACAACAACTAGTCGTCATGAAATACTATTTGAACCAAATATGATTTCCTCTGCTCTTTTGGTACCAAAACAATGGTAACAGTGGTTTGAAGTAGTCTGACCTTGTAGTGAAGAGAAGGGGACTACGTACCTGAACAACACCCAGTTCTCAGCTGAGAAGTACCAGCTGAGCACGTTAGAGAAGTATCTTGAACCCATTCAAACCTTTTGTTGCTGCAATCAGTGCTGTACAGTGAAAACACAATTTTAGAATAGGATTCTTGTTACATAGGCAATTCTAGTCATGAATGTGTTAAGAAGTCTTTGTTCTGCAGTGACTGATTGCAGGTGGACTAGGCTGTGACTATTCCTCATAAATACTAAAACATATTCTTTTGTGAAGTTCAAGGAAATAGGTAGTGCAGGACTGTTTGCAGCAGTGAGGTTCAAATAATCTTTTTCTCTAAATAAACTATTCCATTTATAGAGAAGGCAAACAAAGTTTTGCGAACAAGAGATGCATAGATATGCATCCAAAATCTTGCATTCGTCTTCGACCTTTAGAACTTCCTCCTCCATTTATTTTGGGCTCTGCGTGATTATCTCTTCAGACCTTATTTGATATAATACTGCGGTCTGCAGCAGCTGCTATAGATTCATTTCCCTAGTGTTAATTTTACTGTATAAAATAAGCTCTGGCAACGTGGTGACTAGTTAATTGAACTATATAACCCTTTCTGGAATTTGTGACTCCAAGCCACTGAACAATATAATTCATCTCAGACTTTTTATTAAAGTCCTCAGTGAAATTGTAAGGCTATAGTGGTGTATTAGAATGCAGAGAGTACTGTGTGTAACCAAGAAAGCCACCTCTCCAGTGGGCCTTTAATAAAATAAATATTTTCTGATGGTGCAGTACTTATTTTTAGCTTATTCCTGCTTCAGCTCAGAAATATTGCATCTAGAACAATTCAGAAAGCTGTAAAATTTATTTGAGCAGAGGAGAAGGAGGAGTAGCTGGGAAAAGGTCATGAAGAGATTTAAATGTTAAAGTAAAAATGTAGAAATCAACATGATTGTTGCATAGTGTGACATTGTGATCAGTAGAGTACAGTGGAAATACTGAATTTAGAAAGAATAAACTGCCTAACAGCATGCTTCTGAACCATTTGTTATTTCCTAATTAAAGCTTGTGAAAGGGCAGTTTATAGACAATTATAATAAGCTCAGTGTGGGAGATGTCAGAGTGTAAATCAGACTCTCTACAGCAGTGGAGCTTTAAACATCTCTAATGACAAGTGGTGGTAGGTAGATGATACAAAAAGACTGTTTTGACAACATGATTGATTGAGATCTTGAAATATATCAGCAAACAAAAAGTGTGAATTCAGCAGGAAACCAAAATTGCATGCTGTACAGCATATAAAGTATGAAGAGAGGGAGGGGAGGCTTGTGGCAAAGAAAGTTTAAAGCCTTATTTGAAAATAAAAAGTCATACTTAAGTAAACAAGCGATTGCTACTCAAGTCAGGATTTATCTTAAAAATATGAAAGCAGTTGCATCAAAGGATACGCATTGAGAGGCCACAGTGCCTCTCTCGCTCTGTTTAAGGGCAGTCACTTCCAGCACAGGACTCGCCATCTGCTCTGCAGCGCACACCTATGCGCTTTACTGCACCTGGTTTAATGCATGTTGCATTTCCTCAGGTGTCTCCTTCCCATGTGTATCTGCCCTTCCTCTTTTGTCCAAGCATGGTCTCTCTCTTACACTAGGGAGTCTGAGAGCCCAAGGCGGTCATTTCGTCTCTCTTAGGAGAGCGGAGCCCTAGGAGACCATTAGAGAGTTATCAGTATCATTCACATCTAACTTTTTGTAAAAAGTAGGACTTTCAGATACATTCATTTTTGACCACTCTGTGTTTTCCAGCTGATTGAAATGGGAGCACAAATAGGTCAATGTTAAGTGCTTTTTCATATACTCTCTTCTATGGAGACATGTCCAAGCACATTCTGTGGCAAGCTGCTTAGTTCAGCACAGGGTTCCAAAATGTCACTGGGAACAGAGGCCTAAGAGCAGGGCATTTTAGATTACTTCCAGTTTCATTTTGACCTTTGAAAGATTTGAGAAGCAGACACAGAAGAGTGATTGGGTTCTGTACACTCATCTCTCTTGGCACATTAGCAAAATACCTGTATAATCAGTAGGAGAGCCTCTGTCAGTGAGAGGGTGTGCATGCGTGATTCTGTTAAGGTCACTGTGTTCCCTTGTGTTCTGTTTGCCACTTCAATATCTGTTGTGTCTTCGTCCCACCAATATGTTTAGTAAGCTTTACAGATGCTTGTTTTCCTGCCTTTGCTACATGAGTCATTGGAATAGTTTTGACATCCCATGGAGATCATTGGATGAAATGAGAAACATGCTTCTTGCTGCACCTGCGTGTGGCCTGACAGTTAAGGTATTAACAAATACCATTTCTGTAGAACCCGAAACCTCATACGTGGCTGTTGGATGCAAGACTTTTGTCATCCCTGTCTGTCATATCAGTTACAAGCCACTAGTAAAGGTCTTGTCAGACATTTTGTGTTTGACACTGTGTTTTGTATTCTTTACTCTACTAAAGTCTTATCCGTATCTTCCTTTTCTGCTAACCTAGAACAAGATTTTGAAGAAAAGGGATACCTGAAGGACCTGTTCTCATTAAGGATGGGTTCAAACCCAGAAACTTTGAGTGTGCAGGAACATTACATAAGTTGAGCTCTGAAGACACATCTTGTGAACTAGATCACACTGAACACTTCTCTAGATTCTCCACAGCTGTTCCTGAAATCAAACCCATGTGTCTTAGGCTTGGAAAAATGATATGTGGCTGTCTGAAAGGAGAAATATTCAGGCATAGAGGAGGAGCTGACAGTTCTTGACTTTCCCAAGAGTATATTTGTTGACCTGCTTCTGTTTCCCACATGCTGATCTTTTATTTGCATGTGTAACAGGCTAGAAGAATAGAAGTTACGCAAAGTTAGATTTATTTAAATGCAGTTGAGTGAAAAACAAAATTTATAAGATCTGATCAGCACTTTCATTGCCACAGTATCAGATCATTGCCTACCTTCTGCCATTCCACAGTACAGGATCAAGAATTCAGCCATTGAAATTCAGGTGAGCAACTCTATGTTAGAAAATAGCTTGTTTATGCAATATTCACAATCTGGAATTAAGTAAAACAAAGGGTCCTGAAGGCAGATGTTGTCAGGGGATTTCAGAAGGAGGGGGGGGGGTTGTGCAGCTGTCGTCCAGTCTAGGATAACTACGGGAGTAAAATATTGCAGCTGACCAAGGATGAAGGTGGGGTTTACTCCCACCCATCCGCTGTAGAGCGTTACCTGACTGTGGCTGTGTATGGTAAATGGATGTGGATTTTGCTTTTGCCTTTTTGAGATCCATGTGCACATGAAATTAGGGAGTGGGTACTACCTGTTACACCCAGCCACATACTGGCTTCTGCAACCTGATGGTCTGAGGCAGTTTAACACACTGAATCAGAACGTCAGGAAAGAACGTGGGAAATGATCTTTGTTTTCCTTGTAGCTATTTTTCTGTCCCATTTGCCTAATGTAAACCCATACATCAAAGTGGCACAATTGTGGCATCCAAATCATATGTGGTACGTTTTAGAGCTCTGCACAATTTTCGTGGAGGTTAGCAGGTACTGCACAAACACACCACAGTACTGAGCATCTCGTAGGTGTTTTGGAGAAGCAGCTAACAGGATGGCGGGTGTTTGATATCAGCCATTTAAGTTCCACTTCCAACAACTGAAGGGGCTCTCTTGGTTTTTATTTCTAACTGTTAATACCTTTTCTCTCTTCATCCCTCCCAAATTCCTCTGCACCCCCGCCCCCAACGTTGCAGTAACTCTTGCAAAGGCAGGCTGGTCAAATGGTCAGGAGAAGCTGTAGAGACTGAGAGGTCCAAAGGGGGCGTTGAACTGTCTTAGTTCTAGATTAAAACCTGCCAAATGCTTCCCACTGATTTACACGCTGGCTGAAACAGCTTTGTGTACACCTTTGGCTATCTTTGTTTTGGATCTGTAGTTGAATCTGTTAAGCTGTTGAGTTCAGTAAGAAGAGAGAATTTGCTGAAGAGTTGGTAACTCCATTTAACCTTCTGTGAGATAATGGCCATGGGGTGTCTCGAAGCATCTAAATTGTCCTTCAGATACTGATAATGTTAGGAAAACAGGATTTTTATTAAATGCAACGGCTGATTTTTCTTTCAAAAGAGAATTTTTTTTCATGCTGTGTCATTGTTATTATTAAAGGCTTGACCGTCCTGCACAGTGTACGGCGGCTGTGGTTTAGCCCCAGCCGGCAGCTAAGCCCCACGCAGCCGCTCGCTCACTCGCCCCCAGGTGGGACGGGGGAGGGAATCAGAAGAGTAAAGGTGAGAAAACTCATGGGTTGAGATGAAGACAGTTTAATAAGTAAAGCAAAAGACATGCACACAAGCAAATCAAAACAAGGCATTCATTCACCTCTTCCCACTGACAGGCAGGTGTTCAGGCATCTCCGGGAGAGCAGGGCTCCATCACACGTAACAGTGACTTGGGAAGACAAACGTCATCACTCCGAACATCCCCTCCTTCCTTCTTCTTCCCTGGCTTCACATGCTGAACACGACACCGTATGGTGTGGAATACGCCTTTGGTCAGTTGGGGTTGGCTGTCCCCACTGCGTCCCCTCCCAAGTCCTTGTGCACGCCCAGCCTGCTCGCTGGGGGGGCGGGGTGAGGAGCAGAAAGGGCCTTGGCTCTGTGTGAGCACCGCTCAGGAATAACGGAAACACCTCTGCGTTATCAATGCTGTTTTCAGCACAAGTCCAAAACACAGCCCCATACCAGCTACTATGAAGACAATTAACTCTATCCCAGCTGAAACCAGCACAATGGCTATAATCTCTCAGTGGAGAAACAGTCTGCTTTTCTGCTGTGATATCGCTCTGTTAATCCAAGATTTTTTTTCTTTTTACCTCCTGATCTTTTGCCATTGCTTGCCAGTATTCGTAAACATGCGTTATCAGCTGAACCTCTCCACATTTGCCTGGCAGAATGTATCTTTCTTTTCCAAAGGTCTCTGTTTAATGTGAACTGTGCTCCAATCATTTCTAGCACCTGTTCACCGGTTACATGGTGCATCAACAGCAATTTTAGAATTCTTCAGCAGCGTGACAGCTTGAAATTGTCATTTCTTTATGAACACTAGATGCACTGAAATCATGTTAGTGCAGTTGTCATTTTTCTTTGTACTCAAACATTAGATACGTTTTTGTGAGTTGAGATGGGTGGCAAGCAGTTTTTCACCAAGCACCACGCTCAGTTTCGAGGAAATGAGGCGGGGTCTCTGCACAGCACATGTGGCAATGGCCATCCGCAGCAAGGAGAATGCTTTTTGAAGTGTAGACATGGGCATTTCGCCTTAGCACACAGATGATGCTGCCACATAAAGGACTTTTTGAAGCACTTGACTTCATTATAAAAAGTGGAATAACATTATCTTTACTAGCAGGGATTGAGAGCAAATAATGATTTTGGTTTCATATATGTAGCACTAAGGAGAGAGAGCATGATATTTTCACTCAAAACTGAAATGAAAGTACAAATTATGTGCTACTTGGCAGAGGTAGCGTTCAAATAATTTTATTGTTTTAACAATAATTTTATTGTTTTAACAATAATTTTATATATTTATTTATTAATATATTAAATTATTAAATTATATATTAAATTATTTATTTAATTTTATTTTTAACAATAATTTTATTGTTTTAACATGTCGTATTAGGATCTTAATGTAGTTAGATGAGTGAAGTGTGTATGTTCTCATGTGAGTAGTTCCAGGGATGATTACGTAGCAACATCTCCACGGTCTAGACAGCTTAAATCTTTAGGTGTTGATTTTATATTCAAATGTTCATTGGCACATTCTAGATAATGTTAGATGAGCTTTTGTTTTGTTCTAGCCATTTGTATTGGTAGTTTAAAGAGTCCCCCAAAGAGTCCATGACCTCACTGTGTAGAGTGCTACAAGCACTGAAGTAAAACCTTTGCCAAGTGCTCCAGGGATTTACTACCTTTGTATGAGACAAGATAACTGGCAAATTCTTAGAGACGGGGCAGACAATGAAACGGAATTGGTTGCAGTGCGAGGCATCAAGCTCATCCACCCAGTTACTGGAACCTTGCAAGATTTTCAGTATACGTTTTTGAAAGTGATGTTTTAAGGATTATCTAAATGGCAGCAATTTCCGTCCTTCGGTTTGTTCAAGCAGTGTGATGCTCACTGATATTAGCAGAATCTGCTGCAGGTACAGAGCTCTGCGCTGGAGTGAAACCAGCAACGAGCAGGAGCTGGTTCTACAGTGTGACTGCTCGTTCACGTCTGGGAAGTGAACAAAGGGGCTTGATGGTGAGAGAAACCACCGTGTTTGTATTTGTCCTGTGTTTGATGTCAGCAGCAGAATACAAATTGGACGGCTCCTTGCTTTTATACATGATGAAATTATGGATATCCATACAGTATTTTGTCAGGAGGCTGTGGCAAATCTAGACTACTTCTGGACTTTATGGTTTCTCTTCTTATGACTAGAGAAGGATAAATTCTAACGTTGTTTTAACAATTTCCTGAATTTTAGAAATATTTAGAGTAATTATAAATACTCTTCAGAAAACGGATAACAAAATAGTTTCATTTTTTCATTTTGTATTAGGCGTGATAAAGAATCAGAGACTGAATCGTGGGAAAATAAGTGCTTTTGAAGATTGACTAGCAGTGGTAGATTAATCAGTGTTGTCATGAGATTAAGATATGCTAGTATTTTGTTTAATTTTTTGGAAACATTTTTAGACTTCAGTTCTGTATCTGCACTTAGACTAACTAGCACTACAGTGCCCTGTTCTGTATATGCAGTACTTAAATCCTGCAGTTACACAAAAGCTGCATAATATTAATTTAGAATGACTATTTATTGTGCAGGTTATGTCGCTATCAGTAGTCACTTCATGTACGAATTAATAAACCTCTGTGTTAAGGTTATCTGTAGCACAGTCAAGTAGAATCCAAAAATAATCTAAGAAACTATTACTTGAGTTTCTTAAGCAGACAGTTCAGGTCTTAATTGATAGGCCATCACAGTCAGTTTGCAAGGGGACTTTGTTAGTATGATAATGATAGAAGAATAATTTCTGGTGTTTACAGTTAAATTGCTTTGCCTCTAGCTCTCTCTTGACTTCCGCGACATGGCCAGTACTCACATTCAGATGAATCGTAAATAACTATCGCTTTTCCTGACCTATCATGCAGTTACTCGAACTATCACTTTGAAATCATTTGTTTACTATTTTGTTGCTATCTGAATGTTACCATCTTTATAGCTGATCTTGTCACTTCTACCTTTATCTCCACAGTGTTGATCTAGTCATTCCTTGCTGTCTGTCTCGTAAATGCTATGTTAACTTTGACATTTATAATGGTTTGTTTTTCTTTCCTCCATTCTATTCATATCTTACCCTGGAATCTATGTATTGGCTTAATGATAGTCCTCCAATCTGAGCCTCCGTTGCTACCCCTACAGATGTGCAGAAATTGTTTTGTTTCCATTTCAGTAGTTCCTTCCTCCCTTTGTTCTCCCTCCTTCCATAGATTCATCGGTAAGGTTCATCAGTGAAAACTGTCATCTCAATCTTACAACCTTTTGTTGTGCGATTTCACTTGATCTATTCATCCCTTTTCCTAATATGACCTTTATTTCTTTATCTTGAGCTGTCTCTGAGATAATTAGTTCATATCTGGAACGATCTTTCTTACTTGCCTACCAAGTAACTTCTCTGTTTTTCATTAAATTCTTCCATAAATTCTGTCTAGAAAATCAGGTTCATAGAAATCAGTAAAGACACTCAAGTGACTTTAGGATTTTTCAGCATGTCTTAAGCAAGCTTTTACCTTTCCCTTATCAATAGCCCAAAAAGTGTCACTTAAACTGTTGTCCATCACCAAATTGTATACAGTAGATTACAGGTCTTTGAGGAAGGGTTTCAGTCTATTAATGTACAATAAACATGCAGTGGTAAATAAATTTTGTTTCATCATGGAAATAGTCTTTCAGCACTAAGGAAGAAGTTATATAATTATGTTGTTTTAACATTTAAATGGACACAAACTGGAGAGAATGAGGAACAGAAGGAAAATATATATGATTGAACATTAATATTTTACTGTAAAGGAATTAAATATCCTAAGGAAACAATGAAAACAAGTTACTTCTTCCAGATGATAGTTAAAGTTTGATGAAATAATAATAAAAATTTAATCTTCCAGTTGAATGAAAACACTCCATATGTTGTTAAATATGCCTAAATTTGAATTCAATTTTGCTGGTATTCTGTCTCAGCCAACTGTTGTTTGTAGGGATCAACTGGCTACAAATAAAGACCAAGACATCCCTTTGTGTGTGATCATCTGTAACTTGTATCACACGATTTTTCTTTTGGCTCTTACTGCTGTCCAAATCCTTGAGGGCAAGACAGAAGTAAATGGCTAAACAGAGTAACTTCATGTGTGAGAAGCGTTTGTCTGTCTATACGTTCACGCAACATACTGTATTTAAATATTTAGATATTAAATACTGATTCTCTTTGAGAACTAAACAGGTGCATTTAGGACCATTGTAACAATGGAACAGACACCTTATGGATCTTAGAGCGTTGGTTTATATCTTATTTGTATTTTTCCATCTGCCGGTGCAGCTGTGACAGTGGAGCTGAATGACATTCTTGCACTTTGTGCTCTGCATCTGCTCCATAACTCTGTTTATCTCTAAACCTTTTTGTTCTCTGCCATTCTTCACTCTGTCTGCTCTGCACACTCTTGATCTTTCGTCTGTTTATCATTCCTTGCACTCTGGTATATATTATCGTGTACAGTATCCTTCGAAGTTCATTCTTCACATATGCTAAGATTGTTACAACTGTCTTTTTGCAGCCTTTTGCAACAGACTTGCTTCGTGCCCTAGACCTTTTATTAAAACTTGTCTTTTATTTCTGTTTTCTTGAAGCCATCGTTATTCCTTCCAACAAGCACATTTTTGTAGATAGCACCATTTGACTTCATCTAGCACCCAGGTCATTCTCTGTGTGTCCACCATCATCATAGCTGTCTGTTAGTAGTCACGGTAAACGCGTGATAAATGTTCCTTTTGAAAAATTCCTCATTTGCCTGCTCTTTTGTTTTGCATAAACTGGTGATTTCCCGTGCATATCCTTTCATTTTATATGCCATTCCTGCAAGATCTACAGATTGCTATAATGTTCCTGCAAATCTCTGATACTCTGTGTTCATGTCATAATTCTTGGTGCTCCAGCTTGATGCATTTGTTCCTGTGCCAGTCGCATGCTTGTTTTCCCACTTGCTCTCCTGAGTGGTAAATACAGCCTTTGTGTAGCTGGCAGTAACCGTCTCGGGATGTTTTCCTTTCCATCCGGTTCGTGTGATCAGATACTCACCTGACAACTTGTCTTTATGAGTATCCCCTGTATCTGATCTGAGCTATTCAACAGGTTGTTCCGGTGGTGTTGGCACCAGGGTTTTAGCTTGGTGGGAAATACAGGAGCGTTCACAGACTTGAAGAGCAAATTTCATTTTTCACTAAAACTTGTCGCTGTCAGCTGTCACACTAGATTGGTAAGCTAGTGAAGGCAGGATCAGTGGGCATAGCCTTGCACGGCAAAGCTCAACAGAATTACTTGTGAAAGTTCAGTCAGCCACGGGTTCAAAAACTAGCAAAATACGGCTTGCAGGTTTGTGCCTTGAGTTTCAGCATGTTGCCCACCCTGAAGTTAAGTTTATCGTTGAGCCATTCCATTGCTGCCTTTGCTACGCTTCAGGGCTGCGTCGCTGTAGAAAGCACACAGCGCTGCAGCGCAGCAGGAGCGTCCGCGTGTGTCAGAATACGGCTTTCTGGATTGGGATTTGGGAGGGCAACACTGAAGATTCGGTGGCATTCAAGAGGTTGGGCAGGGACTTGGGCTTCGAGGCTTTGAAGAGAAAAACAGTTCCTCAGTATTCACCATGATAAGACAGTCAAAGCGGGTGATCACTTTATACTCATTTATGCGTGATGTATCTCTGTACATCTCTGTAAAGGTACCTTCTAAGAAAATAATGCGTGTGGCAAAAAGCCAGCCAGGGGAGCAGCCAGAGGAAAAGTAACTGAAGCGCTTTGATTCCCAGGCATGAATATTCTAAGTAGACAGATACATGTTAACTTTACCTGCCACCTTTAGCACACGCATTTTGTTTAAACTTGGTACTGTGCAGAAAACATTAGATGCTTTTGACACTCTTGCTGCCCACGTTACTTTTAACAACTCAGCTGTGGAAGCTTTTTCAGAGCCTTGGGGTGTTGTACTTCAGTGTGCTCATTCTTCTCAACTTCTCCTTTTTTTAAACAAGTTTAATGAAACACATATTTAATTAGCAACACATTAATGAATAAATACAAACAGATATGCCCCTGTACGCAACACTATTGGAGAAGAATGTAAGTATGAATATTAAAAATTAAAGCCAACATTACAAAAGGCAAATATGTTGAATAAATAATGGCTGCTACTATTTACAAAGCACACAAAACAAGAAGGGAACCTCCCTTGTTAAAGATGAGGAGCTTGGGGGAAAAAATACAGAAAAGCTGAAAGTATCTGCAGTGGAATTTTATTGTTCACATTTTTTTCTCTGTTTCATTCCATCCCTTTGGGACATGGTCTAGTTCTTTTTATTACACTTGTGAATGTGTCGAGCAACCTGCAATACAGTGGATCACAGCTTAGGTGCTGGATGACAGAGGATGGGAAGGCAGTCCTGCTTGCAGTGCTTGAGCTGGTTTTTTCAGCCATGTTACAGCTCTGAGCATAATGCTGGCTTGACTTTTGCAAACGTTTCTGTTCTTAGTATGTGTGTGTAGACATTTAAGAATCGTTGAGACTTTTTGGCAAGGAAAAAAGCACAGGCTCGAGCTGTTTTTATATCACATTAAGATCCTTGTTCCTTTTAGTTTCACCTGTTGTCAGTATCTTCAATTCCTGTCCTAAACTGTGTGTAGTGACACTGTGCACTTAATGCTATATGATTTCATGTGGTTTACATATAGACCTAAGTTTCAGTGGTAGATCAAGCAATTTCCACATTGGGCCAAATTCTGATATATTTATCAAATAAAACTACTCCTGTAATTGCAGTACAGATAAAACAATTACCAGTCTGCCACATACAGGCTACGGTTACTAAATAATTTTAGAAAACTCCAGAGGGTAACATGCAATAGAAGTATCAACTCTTTCCTAGGATTTATAGGAGTAATTTGTTATCACACTTATCTTCTGCTACGGTACTGAAGTTGGGAGCATTGATAAATGCATAATGCATGGCCTTGCATAACGCACCCCTAAATATTTAAAGATATTCCTGCAGGATTCTGACCATCCATTTCTAAGTTCTTAGCCAAATTGTGTATTTCATATCATATTTTTTATCTTGAATTTTAAAAGCCTTCCCTTTCAGTATAATTATGAACTGTACTCTGCCAGCTTGTGTCTAACCAAACTCTTTGCCTTGGGGATTTTAGGATGTTGAATAAGTAGTGCTGTGGAGCAGCAACACATTTTCTCTTAAGAGTCAAGCACAAAAATAAAAAACAAACTAATGATCTAGAGGTAGTCTCACACAGACTTTAAGTATTCCGTAGTGATATACAGACATATTTCTCCTTTACAAAACAAAACTGTATCCAAAACTGAACTCAGCACTCGTCTTTTAAAAGGGCTGTTTCGTATTCATTGTTAACAGATAATTGAAAAGCTGTGCTTGTCATAGTTACATATCGCATACATTCAAGTATATATTCAGTATTTATTCCCATCACCCCCTTTCATCTTCGTAGGTGGGAGAAGCCTTTCGTGGCAAGAGTATGGATCAGCAAGAACTAGCAAAGGTTGTTCGTGCAGTAGTACTACCAGGCAATCGAAGTGTATAACTCACACCATGGGCTGAGCCATTTACTGTCATCACGCAAGAGCTGCAAATTGCAGCTGGCTTTATATATAGTGCAGGGAGTTGCCGAAGTTTTCCCCGTGCTGAGCGCACTAGCAGGGTGCCGAGCTGTAGTGTTCGTGCAGCCAGCTCTGCTCTGTCTGCCCTCCTGCTCTGCTTGTCTCCTTGCTGGGGCTGGTGGTGAGTGCACAGCTGTGCGCTGCTAACGCACGGAGTGGAAAAACACATCCCTGTGCTATATTCCCCCTTTTCCCAGGGCCTAGCAAGATGGAAAGGAAGCAACTCCTATCTAGGTTTGTGGCTCTGATGGCTGCTGCTGTTGACTTTGGATGCAATGAGCTAGTCTAGAAAGAGACGTTTCTGTAGGGAATGAGTTTATGTAAAGATAGAAATGAGAGGAGAGATGCTTTCCTTAGTGCAAGATCAAAGGGAAGGACATGGATGTAAAATTCGCCTTTGATTGCATTGCTGAAGAGTCCTGAGCTGACTCTGTCCTAAAGGTAGTCTGGAGATTGGTGATCAAGAATGGTGTCTGTTGACCTTTCCACAGGACCTTCCTTTTCCTTTGTTTGGATTTTGTTTGGGTTTTTATAACTGGGAAATTTTCTTGAAAGGTAATTAAAAATCTCGTAATAGATTTTGGAAGAGCTATGCTGTTACTGTTTGCCTTCAGGAACTGCGGAATTAGACCACAGCTGAAAACCTGAAAATCCCACCTGCACAATTCCTTAATGCAGTAATGCTTTTGAATGGTGTTATACAGTCACTGTGGGAGTGGAGATCATTCTCAGGATCACAGCAATGAGGGAACTCATCCGTGAGACTGTGTCTTTATTAAGCTCAGGTCCACATTATTAAAAATTCTTGAGATTGCCTGTCCTTTTAACGGACTGCAAGTTCACTTTCAAAATGATACTAAAAAATGATTCAAAGTGTGTCTGCCTCAAATATGGAACCTCTCATGCTGTGTATTTACCAAAGTGGTCAGAATGCCATGTGAAAAAACCCCAAAACCCAAAAGGGGAATACTTTATCATTTCTTAGATGCGGCATAGTCGAAGGGCATTCGCATAAAAATATATGTGCTGAAAAGAAATATGATGAAAATATTCTTCTAAAAGCTCCTTGAGGAATATCAAATGGATAGACTGATTCAAATGTGAACAACGTTTTCACATTGGTGGTCCATTAGTCCATCTTTTTCAATGAACCTGAAGATTAGACATTGCAATGCACTCTGGACACGCTTTCCCCTCATCTTCTGTTACTAAGCAACTTCAGTGAAAAGGGAAGGATAAACTCACTGGTATTGATGTGGTGGGTAGAAACACATCTAGCTAACTGCAAACCAGCCTGTTGCCTGTGCCAGAGAGAAAAATGATCATTTGGAACAACAGTAAAAGCCGCCATCAAGCCAAGCTGACTACGATGCACACTTCTTTGCTGTTTCCCCTAGTTTCTGTTGAAAAACGTAAGACAAATCCAAGGAGAATTACAGTCTAACACTCCTCCAATTTCCTTGCTACCTCAGACAGACGGTGGATGAAAAACTGCGACATAATGTGTGTGTTGCAAAATGCACGGTGTAGCAAGCTGTCACCTCTCTGCTCCTGCTGCATTTACGCTGCCAGTGCACGGAGATGTTCGCTCCAAATTGCGCAGGTTATTCAGTTTACCTGATGATCAGGAAAGGACTTTAGTAGCAGCATGTCGCAATTCTAAAGGACCGTGATGGGTGTAGAAAGTAAAGCTATTGCCATTGCCGGAGCAGAGCGTGAAGGGAAGAGTAAAACGACTCAGTGTAGGATTGGAAACTTTTAAGATGTAGTAGTATACAGCTCACGAGTCAGCCTGAAAGCTGGCAAAGAGAATTGGGAGGTAAATACAAGCATTCCCCGCAGTGCTTTATAGTTTCACTTTAGAAGGACCGGGGCGAAACAGAAAGATACTAAATGAATTGAGAACTTTAATCAAAAGGACTAAAAAAGAGATAAGCTGACTAGAGGAAAAAAAAAGCAGGTTAGCAAACAAAGAACAAAGAGAGTGTTTGAATACAATTACCAAGAAATAAGAAATAGAAATAGGACACTCATGCAGGCAGAGAGCAGGGAGGGAAGGTTGAGCAAGACAGGGATTTTTTTAAGATCAGTAGGAGTTGTACAGCAGGTAGCGGAGGGAAAAAGGATGCAGAAGTTCATCTGTCTCTGGGAGCCTAATCGAAGTGATGGATGGAAATTGGGTCAGAAAAAATAACAAAACCCTCCTTCTCTTCCTCCTAATTTTCCTCCTCTTCCTTTAATATTTATGTGTGTTATTAAAGAAACATTTCTGGAAGGCACTAAGAGCACAAGCTCTAAGTATCCCTGCAGAGACTACCTTGCTATACCAAAATGTTCGAGATTTGAGACTGACTTCCTCCAAACACAGAAACAGTGATGGTAAACTGCAAACGACAATTGGAATATACGTGAGAGATCTCAGATAAATGACAGTGCAACAAGCATAATAAAGGAGACATGTGAGGGTAATGAGAAAAAGCAGCGTCTGGCTGACTGGGAAGCGGGGAAACAGAAGGGATAGCACTGCAATATATAGCAACCTGCCATGGTGAGGAATTGACATCACCAGCAAGGGAATGGGAGTCTCTAAAGCTGCAGTGGACAGATCTCACATACCTCTGGCTGACACCCCGGGGAGTTGCTCTCACTTGCTTATAGTGTGGCAATAGGAGGACAGTTTGTCATGCTAAAGCAAACAAACAAAACCCCACCTTTCTGTACTGAAGAGTAAATAGGATATTGACAGTCTGTTCTTGGAGAAAACATCTTCCAGAGTGGCAGTAAAAAGCTGTTAAATTGGTTTCTATCTCAAAGCTGTAGTTTGACAAACGTTTCTTTTGGTGGCAGTACTGGCTTAAGCAGTTTGCATCCATCTCCATGCCCCCCTGCCCATTGTGACACTAAACGGCTCAGGGGTGCAGATGGTGAGCCGGATCGATGAAGTGGTACAAGGCACAAGCGATCCAGAAAAGTGTTTCTTTTTAATCTGGATCCAGACCTTGATCCAGTCCAGAATACAGTGCCAAAGCCAACTGTACTGGCCAAGTGTGTACTGGGAACTGGGGAAGGCTGGGCGTCACAGGGTGTGGGTCTGTTTAAGCTGGCAGCGCCACGACAAGAAAAGGCTTATATGCACCATCGGCTTTTGATTGGAAAGAAAAATGGAATTTTGTTCGTTTAATTTGTGAATGGGTTGTCAGTAGACACAGATGTACCAGCGTATCGAAAGCTTGGAATAAAATAGTGTTCTAGTATTGATACCCTGAGTAGAAACAGACATAAATGACTTGCAAGTCTGATTCGGGACTTTACAACGATTAAAATGTTTCCATCAGTAACAAAGCCTCAATTGCTCTATGATGGACCGATTTTTTTCCATAACGGAATTTCTCTGTATTGACACGGTTTTCGGATGCTGAGGAGTTAAAAGTATGTATTTAATTGTAAACCTCAGTGAAGCAAGTTGGTTTAGCAGCTACTGTTCTTTCATATTAAATAAGGGAGTAGTTACTCATTGTTTAGTTTTAGGATAGCTGAACAAGTTGGGTTTGTCATCCAAAACACTGAACAACACAGACTTACAAAGAACTTGAATAAATATTTCCCTGAGCCTTGTTGCAGATCCAGGAAGAGCAGGATGGTAGGTGGAAGAGAAGCGTGTCGCATCTTAACAGCAGTGAATATGAGCATTGCCTCCAAAGTAAGCTTGAGAATGGTTTCTTTTGACACAGGACCTGAATGGTAAGACGGCTTGAGTTTCTGAACAAGAAGGTCTTGATCGTTTTTAGGATTCTTTTTTTTTTTTCCATTTGAATTTAGAGAAAGAGAATTTAGTTTTGCTCTTTCTGTATGACTGGCTTCTTCCGAATGTATACCCAGTGGATAGAAGCAACTCCCAATGGAAACAACTCAGTGACTCCCAAAATACTGGGTACCTTCCAGGGTCAGTATTTTATGATACGCTTATTGACATATTTTATTTGAGAGGCAAGGATGCCTGCTTGCTTCCCAAGGATAAGTGCATTCTTCACACAATGGGAAATTCTCAGTTGTGCTTCTTTCTCTGCAATGACTCTTAAGATATCGATGCCATGGTATTATGAGTCAGGGATATAAAATGCTGCAGGATCATTTCTTAATGAAATGTGCACAATGGCCACAATGTCTTATAGCAGGCGACCTTCACTTTCTGACAGACGCCACTACTTGATTTAGTTTGTGATCCCATGATGAAAACTTGTGTTGTTTTTCCACTTTCATAAACCCACCCTTGTAACAGCAGAAAGATGCAAACGTTCAATTTCTTACTCACCAGGCAGGCTTTATTCGCTTGCAGGCTTTATGCCAATGATTAGAGGTTGCAGTTGGCCGGACAGAGTTTTACTTCTGTCGTCTTTGGTCACCCAGAAAAACTGGTGGTAGCACCAAGAAAAATGAACAAATTTCTGGCAAAATGGAAATTCACAGTAATTCAAACCCCAATATATAAAATAGTATATAAAATGACAACACGTATAAGCTACAACAGTCCCCTGAGGGTGCCCCATTTCTGGCTTGGAAAAGAAAAACGTGTGAGATCCAGTAAATACCAGATTACTCGATTCATTGCAAGCAGTTGAAAATTGCATTAATCGAGAGAGGTAGCTGTAGTGAAATGTCACCGTTTCAGTGAGAGAGCGTGTGGCTGTTTGTTTGTTTGCTTTTCTTTTTAATCAAACACACAAAGTTGGGCGAAACAAATAGATTAAGCAGCAAGAAATGAACAATGAAATTATTAATAGGCTAACAGCAGGCCCACTACTTTGGACGAGCCACACTCATACTCTGCAGGTGTCAGATGATCTGATTTAGGCATCCAGTAGATGATTCTTCATTACTGCTCTAACCTGCTGAATCAATTAGCTCCCTCATTAGTGGTTTTACCATCATATTCATCTCTCGGAGAGGCTGTACTGCCGTTGCAGCTTTTTTAGAGAACATGAATGGCATCTCCCCTAAGTGCTGCCTTTAGTGCTTCTTGCCGTAGCCAGGGAAAGGTGGCAGTCTCTCCAGGGCCCTGCTGCGTGCTCCTCAACTTCCCCCAACTCACTGCTGGTGGAGCAGCTATGAGTAGGTTCTGTTCAGTGTTGTTGTTTCACTTCCTAGTAAAATAATACGAAGATGCTCTGATTTTGAGTACTGTTTTCACCTCCACGGGAGTCTGAACAAGGTATACTGAGCTTTTTTTTACCTTTTAGTATTGTGTTTCTTTATTCAAAGAAAATTATTTCATACCATACTATACACATGGTTTACAAAGAGGTGATTTCTCTGTAGTTTGTTGTAAAGTGTCAAGATATCACCTGCAGTCTTAGGAAGAGTTTCTTCCCCCTCATGTTTCAGTCTGTTGCTTAGACCCATCCTTCTGCTGTCTGCCTTCTTGAAGAACCTGGACTTTCTTATTTTTCTCTCTTTGCTTGGAGAATACTAGACTACAAGTCTGGCGTGAGATTGTTCATGAAACTAGTAGAGTAGTGGAGGTCAGAAAGGCACGGAGGGTAGAATAGCTCTCTGGAAACTCTACCTGTATTTCACTCACTGGAAAAAAAGTGCATAATTGCCCAGAGCAACAGCAGTGACACGTGGAGCAGACTGATGAGGGCTAAGCATCTGTACTGTCACATGTCAGCTGGAGGCGAGGGCAGCGCCAGCTGGACACCAACCAGCTGTAGCGTGGCAATTGCACAGACGCTTCAGCATGTGCTGCCTGAGGAAGCCCTGCTTTTCTCCTGGGTTCTTTAGCTCTAAGACTAACACCGCTACCCAGTTGCCGGATCAGAGCTGGCTGGCATCTACCAGCTCGGATCGGTGCAGGTCTAGCACGCTACTGCCCAGATCTGCCCAGGTAGACGTGGCATTTCTTAGCTTCATGCTCTTGGATCCAACCTAGCTTGGCGATAGTTCTATATTCACCCACAGCGCTGTGTTTTGCCGCTTAGATGTATCCTTTGAGTTATTTCACTTTAATGAATGATGTTATGACGATAGCAAGGGAAAACTAGGCCCGTCACCCCCAGTCAATACAGACATATGTCCTATCTACTGAGACAACATTAGGAACCTGAGAGACAGAGAGGGGGATTTCACTGGGAGTTGTGCCTGAGTGAGCAGGACAGAATTGGGCCATCGTTTGTAAACAGGAGAAAAATTGAAGGAAACACCTGCTTTAGTTTTCAGAGAAAGATTAGTGTTTGTGATGGACATGTTTTTGCAAGGTTGGCCTGGCAGGTCTCTGTAGGCAGCACCATCCTCCCCTCTGTCCTTTGCATTTTCCGTAAGTATTTTGAATGAGTTTGAATCTCTCCCAGGAACTGAACGCTCAGGAGCAAAAAAACATTCTCCTGCAGATTGGTAATGACTAAAATAGCTTAGATCTGAGAATAAAGAGCAGCCTGTAGTTTGTAACCAGGACTAGCTGACTGCTGCTGGAGCTGAAGTCAGAGCAAGGATAACAAGTACATGTGGTCATTGGGGGGAAGCAAGAAATCACCATGCGCCAATACGTGTTTTCAAGCTCTATTTCGGGATTGTCAAGAGTTTCGCTCTTAGCAGCCTAGGCATGTCTATTGATTTGCATGCTGTGGTTTCTGCTTGACAAATATGCTGTAGATTTTGGAATACTTGCAGCTTAAAAGAAAACTCATAGCAGCCAAGGAAAGCAATGTGAGTACTGATCTCAGTTTAGTCTTCTCAGGAACAGTTACTATCACAAGAGGAAGAAAGAGAAATCATGGTATCAAATCAATAGAGAGAGAATGAGTCAAAAGAAGATAGTCACATATGAGAATATAGGAGAAAGGAAAATAAATTGGGAAACACGCTGTTTCTTATGCAAAATGGTTTGGACCAAATCCTGATGCTCTCTGAACTGATACGAAAACAGCAGGCAGGATTTGGCCCTTGATGATTATAATTCTTCTCTGCAATTTACTGAAGCTTTCAGTGAAATTATTTCTCAAAAATAAAGATGTGTGTGTCAGTGTAAACACTGTGATCAGTTAAATGCTAACTAGCATAGGTCTGTGAAGTCTCATTCGTTAATCTTTCAGACTGTATGAGAAAAGCAGCTTTTGAAGTGCAAAGTATTATCATCATCATTATATGTTCATAAAATAGGTTTTGTGCCTCATTCAAATGGGAGAATGCTGAAAGTGGCACACAAGGATGCCAGATCTGTGCCAGATCCTGAGTCTCTACTGGCTTCCCCATATTTTGCTCACCCGGAGAAGTCTGAAGGGGTGACAAGTTTTCTGATGTGGAACGCCTCGAAATTCCTTCTTAATTTCCTACTTTCTGTGCTTGAATTGTTATGGCACCTGCTTTTGTTTCTGTTGACTGCTTTTAGATTATTTCCAGTTTCTGAGGGATGACCAGCTGGAATACCTCTCGCTATATGATATTCTTTAGGTGCAGTGTGATAGTCTCTCCTTCCTCTAAAGTACTTGTATGCAAAGAAACAGGTACCAAGGACCGGAAAATTTGTAGAAAGGGCAGAGAGAACAGTGATGGGGACATGAGTTACAGGGAATTCATGCATTCACAGAGTGATGTGAAGGCAGCTGTGAGCTTGCTCTGCCTGAACTCCTGGTGAGCTAGTCAACAGCTCTACAACCTGGTCACCATCCTAAGCTACTGAGTCCTGCTGGGAGTTAAATAATATTGACCTGGGCTCAGCAGTGTGCCATATAAACGTACACTAGTTACGAGTATGATCACTTGCTATCGTTCATTTTTAAGTTGTCTCTTGTTAAATATACTTTAACTAAAAAAAACCAAGGAAATCAAAATTAATGTTGCTGATTCATACAGGGCACCTATCTTGGCTGATGCGAATTGGCCTCTGATGCCTTGGAAAGGAACTTGAAGGCAGACAGATTAATAGCTTTACAGTCTAGCCAGGGAAAGCATCCTGTGTACAGGGGATGATGTGGAAAATCTGACTTTTTAATGACTTGGACATCTCTGAATACGTGCAGGCACGTGTGCTGGGCTTCCACAGTGCTTGTAAAGTCAGCTGTGAAATTCCAGCGGCTCTTAGGAGCAAAGAATGACCTGTTGCTGTTTAAACCATTGCACTTCTCCCACCTGAAACCTCTGTGAGTCCTTTATCTTTATTCTTAAAGCAGCAGTAGCTACCTTTTGAAAGCAGTACATCACAGTACAATGTATCTACCTGGAAAGGAGCAGTACATCAGAGAACGTTGCTAGGGGTTTTGCCCCTCGTTTTTCTTCTCTTCAGATTAAACCTGGATATGTGAGGCTTCTTGGACTAAAGCTGTGAACATTGGTGGGGGCAGAGAAAGGCGTATCAGCTGAACTCCTGCACAGCTCTCTCACCCCCCACTTTTCAGGAGGGAGGTTAAGGAAAAAGGCTCCTATGAACAACCTCAATTATCAATAAATAAGTGGAAATTGATGTTTGGCCCTGGAGTTCAGTACCTGAAAATGCCAATGAAGTAAATGGGGCTATAAAATCACCGACTTAAGTGTCTGTCATACTAAAGAACCTGTAAAGCGGCATGGCAAAGGCACAAGGCATGCTTATCTCAAGGGACAAGAATAATTCTCAATAAAGCTGGGGAGAAATGACAAATCTCCCACGGGGATTTTCAGAGAAAGCCTCACCGAACATTTTTTTGAGAAGTGACTTTCTTAGTATGCAAGAATTAAAAAGGGCANAAGTGTCTGTCATACTAAAGAACCTGTAAAGCGGCATGGCAAAGGCACAAGGCATGCTTATCTCAAGGGACAAGAATAATTCTCAATAAAGCTGGGGAGAAATGACAAATCTCCCACGGGGATTTTCAGAGAAAGCCTCACCGAACATTTTTTTGAGAAGTGACTTTCTTAGTATGCAAGAATTAAAAAGGGCAGGGGGAAGTTGGGGGAATGGGAAAAGCTTTTCTTGTTGTTGTTACTTTTTTCCACCTGCTGGAAAACCATGTGCAATTACAAAACTATGTTTTCTTCTGCTTTCTTGTATTTGTTTTTTTCAGACAGCAAAGCTGCAAGAAATTCAAAATGTGAGAAAAAAGCATAGCTTCGGCTTATGTACTGTTTTCCATGTACCGAAAGGCGCAAGTCATTCACAGAAAACAGACATCTATGTTTTCTGTAAATCATATTTTCACTTTTAATTTTTGCTGTGCCAAAGTCATTGCTTCTCTGTGAAAGAAAATCTTCTTTTACAAAAGTCTCTTTTTATTGAAAAATATTCAATGAATTATAGCATTCAGGAACATGCTGGTCCTCTTTTCAGTTTTTTAACTTCATAGTCTTTTTTTTTTTCTTTGTCTTACCTTGATTTTAAGATCTGCTTTGCTTACCAAATGAATTTCGTGGTTTGCTCTTCTGCTTTGTATCATTCTGCCTGAGCTGCTTAGTTATTAGCCAGCCCTCTACAGAGCAAAAAAAGATAAGAAAAAGCAGAAAGACTGAATATTTTGAAAATAAGTTAGACCTAGAGACAGCAAACCAAAATGTTTCACTCTAATGATGAGTGAGTTGCATACTGATTTTGTGGGTGATAGATCTCTTGAATAACATGTGCTTAGCATTCTTCACTGCTGTACACAACAAAAATTTGATTCTAAAATCTCACCTCAGCTCCCGTTACCTTTAAAAAATATTTTTCAAAAATCTACATAGTCTGAAAAAATTACTGACATGTATACTATTAATTCTCACCTGTTCTTAGTAGCTATCAGTGCTGATTCCTAATGTATGCATGCTGTTCGACTTGAAAATATTTACTTTTATGTGCTTAGCATGTGAATCCTGACAAGTTTGGTAGTTCTTTAGCAACTTTCAGAAGCTTTAAAAGATCAAGTAGTTAATTAATTTCTGAAATGACATGGAACCCAGAGATATTTCACAAACTTCCTTTCCAGTGTCCTCAAAGAAATGAATTCATTGGAAAAGCCCCTGTCTCTTGAAGTAAGAAACACAAACATATTTTGATATGGGAAGCATATGATAACTTGCAAAAAATGGCAATAATACTTAATTTTTAATGTGTATGATAATAAAAAAAGAAATCTGCTTTCATCTGGTGATCTAGAAGTCATGCATAACCTCAGCTGATTGACACTTAGGCCATGTAAGTGTTTTTCTATATAAACTATGTTTTCAGGATTATTCTGTTCATCTTGCATACCCGAGTGTGAGAGACATATTCAGGGAAGATACACTGTTGCACCTGAAGTCCAGCCCCCCGTTCTTTGTCTTTAGCTGTTGTCACTCAATACACTTGAATAAAAACATTGAACTGTCANTAAGTGTTATTCTATATAAACTATGTTTTCAGGATTATTCTGTTCATCTTGCATACCCGAGTGTGAGAGACATATTCAGGGAAGATACACTGTTGCACCTGAAGTCCAGCCCCCCGTTCTTTGTCTTTAGCTGTTGTCACTCAATACACTTGAATAAAAACATTGAACTGTCAGAAGTCATAAGCGATGCAAAGTTATGTTGTCACTGTGACATTTTGGCTGATTATTTTCTTACTACCTTCTTAAATGCAATTGAATGGGTGTATGGAAGTGCTTTCGTTTGTCTTCTAGAAGACCTTGGCTGCAAGTGTGTGGAGTGCCCGACGGTTAGATGATTTACCTGGCAACCGAGTTACTCAAAAGAAAAATCATTAGCTCAAAATTCAAAGTGATAGGAGAAGGAATGGTAAAGCTGGTCTGAGTGTTTGCGGACCATGGAGTCAGTGGGCTTGGTGGTGATTTGTTGTTTATTGCTTTGCTTGTATTCGCCTGCATTTCATGTTTTTCGTAGATCATGACAGCAAATAAGTTTCAGAAAATTTCCAGGCAAAAGCCCCGCAATCTGCCTGTGCTTGCGTGAGTAAAGACGCTTCTGTGTGCAACGAACACCTGAGTTTGGAAGGCGGCGGGTCACACCGTGCTGCAGAGGGAGCTGGGGGTGCTCCTTTCACATCAGTGTGCTGTGTGACTGCCACAACAGCTCCATCTTGTTACTTGTCATTTTCATACCCTATTGATGTCTTCAGCTGGAGGTAAGAGAGATGTGTCAGCAAGCTGGTTCAAAGAGGAAGGCTTTGTGAAGAGGAGCTAGTGTGACTGAGCTCATTTAAACTGTTTGCAGATTGTCTGAGGAGATCAAGACTGTTATGGATGTGTTTGTTCAAAGTTGCTCAATTAATAGTTTTTATTTGATCTGGTGGATAAACTGTTTGCAGAGCAGTGCAGTGTGAGTGTTCCATTGATTATTTGATATCCTGTGTTTATCATTAGGTTTACATTCCTTGTGTTCTATATGAGATGCAAGATTATTTGAGAAATGCTTCATCTATAATGTGTAATAGATCCTCCATCAGGGTAATGAGCAGCAGCACTCAGAGTTCAATAAAAGGAATAGTTAACGTATTCACGATCACATAAGAGTGCTATAACTTTTTAATTTAGATGAGTTATCTATGCAAAGAAGTGGGTGGACACTCACACTTTCGTCCAATTGCCTGTATCACAGGGGAACAGAAAATGTGAAGACCAGGCACTGCCTGGTCCTAGCAGAGGAGCAGCCTATGGAGCGGCACAGGGAACGGCTGCGGTTTTCTGGCTGAGCAGTACAGTTACTGTAAAACAAATTACCAGCAAGCATTTAACCGTTCTGGAGACTGTTATCTCCACAAAAGTAGTTGGATACCAGTGTTTTACCTCACAGGTCAGTCTGCTTGAACCACCTAAACCTTCTTATGGCTATAGTCAGGTATTGGGAAAGGAATGAGGAGAAAAAACACGACGGAAATGCACTGTATCGTACACTACACACACAAGTGTGCATGTGCATAAACACGCACACACACATGCAATGTCATGCTTGTAGAGAAACTGGTATCTCTACAAAGTCTGGAAATCTGGCATGAGCCTATGTATCAGCAGAGAAGTGTGGCTAATGAGTAATTTTGCTGTAGGTACTGCTTATGCCACATAGCTGACTTTAAAGTTAAAACTAGGTGCCAGCCTGAGTGTGGGAAAATCAAGATTTATATATTTAGCTTGTCATTGCAGTCTGCACAGCCCAGAAAAGTAGGATGCATGCAATTATTGGCAAGGATTTATAACAGGTGTTGGTTTTAATGTAAGTTCTTGCTGTGATTAAGTATCTAGTGAAGATTAGGGTTAGGGCTTTGGAAAAAAAACAGGCATTAAATTATCAGGCCTGTTCTTGTGTTGTGTGGCCTCAAAAACTAAGGTGGGCATTAGTGACTGCAAGGGCTAAAGGCTGGTGTTCAGTATTGGTCAAAAGAAGCCTAGCCAGGGAAGGAGTAGAGCTAAAGATGGGAAAATATGCATTTATACATTGCATTTGTGTTTCGTTCAACGACATCCATAAGTCAGGAATGAGTAGAGTTACCAGCAGGGACAAGAGACTGACGTATTTTCAGATGTGTCCTGATGGCCCAGTGCACGTTACGGCTGTGTCTGGNGGATGTGTCCTGATGGCCCAGTGCATGTTACGGCTGTGTCTGGGGCTGTTGTTGGGGTTGAGGTTGCAGACAGAGGAGGGGCTGGGTTTAAAGCTGCATTCTGGAAGGTGAAGAAACTAGAGATGCATGTAATGCCGGTACAGATGACTTCTTGTGCAAGTACCAATATCATAGGTGCCATAAAGGCTAGCGTAACAGTTCATTTTGGAATAAAAGGTTATAATTAAGATTAGTGTTTGGAAGGGAGTCGTGTATGAACTGATTTTAATTCCTCATTCTGTATAGACTGGGAATATAGGAGAAAGTGGCAGCAGTGAGGAATGATGCTTGTTTGCTTGTTTTTCCTCTAGGCACAGAAGCACATACCATTTTCAAGAGGTTTCTAGGTCTTTAGTCAAACAGACTGAATGACTCAATATTCTCTTCTCTGCCTTGGTCACACAGATATAATTACATGTTGAGTTAAGGTTGGGATTAGGATTCAGGTTTAGGGTTAAAAAAAGATGTATGGTTTAGGATTTCTGGTTGGACAGGAAGCAAAAAAATGAATTAAATAATTGCTACTGGTTACCTAGAAGTGACTGAGAATGGGCTGTGGAAAAACACACTTGCATCAATTGAGTTTATTGCTACATTTTTGGAGGCTCAGAAATGTAGAATAACTGCAAGTCTTATCAGGAATGAGTGCCTGATGTTCAGTATTTGGCTAAGTAATTGTCCCTCAGTTGCAGTGAAAGCCAGGTACAAGGGAAGTCTGGGGAATCAAACATTTCTAAGTCAAATTTATTTCTATATTCTCTAGGGTAGGGAAATGCAGGATGAGTTTGAACTCGTCTGAAACGCATGATGTTTGAGGGGCTGATATCAGCTTCCCTCTAGGTATTGGTGCCCCGGTATGGTGAAGGTTAGCACTAGGGTTGTGGTTGAGGGAGTATGATTACAGTCAAGAATTTGTGAACGGAGACGTTCTGAGTTAGGCTGAATGCTGTTTTCTATGCCAAGTGGAACTGTAGGATAAGTGAGGTTGTCAGCAGTGATGAATGACAACTCTTTGTTTTTCTTCTGGATTCTGCTCTCCTGGGTATCGTTAAGGCTAGTGATAGGATTAGGGATAGAGAAAAGACATATTTATGAATCAGGTTTATTGCCGCAGTACTGCTGGTTTTCTAGGATAAATGTGAAT
Source organism: Steatornis caripensis (assembly GCA_013398225.1). Taxonomy (NCBI): domain Eukaryota; kingdom Metazoa; phylum Chordata; class Aves; order Caprimulgiformes; family Steatornithidae; genus Steatornis; species Steatornis caripensis. The sequence goes on from VZSC01007239.1 coordinate 117,835, forward strand.
ATAGGTGTGGAAGAATAGATAATGTTTGGTTTTCATCCCAGAAAAATCATCTGGATTCAGATGAGGGGAAATGGTTACGTTAAGTTAGATTTCTGACCTAGGTTTATTGCAGTATTGTCCCAATACATGAAATCTGGGATGAGAGCTGAGGTCAGTGGGGAGGAGTTCCTTGTGTTTGGGCTCCCTGGGATAGCAATATCTGTGGTTAAGGCTCAACTTCAGGCTAATTTTTGCAAAAGAAGGGCTTTGAGTTTGCTTTGGGTAAGTTTGGATAGTTTTGTGAAAGTGATAATATCAGTGAAGATGAATGAGAGACCTGTTTTTTCTAGCTGTCCTCTTGAGTGAGGTTCAGTTAATTAGATGATTAGGATTAAGATTTAGGAGGAAAAAAAATAATTTTTTACTGAGGTTTATTGTGACATCCTTCTGGATCCAGATGTTAAAGTTTAATAGCAGTGTCAAGGGAGTATTTGATGCTTTGGTGTGATGCAGAATCCCACTTACAGCAAAGAAAAACTTAATATTAGGCCAGGATTTTGGGAAGGAAATATGACTGAGGTTTCCTGCGGAATCCTGAAACCGCTGTATTGTTTGTAGTCTGAAAATAGTCAAGGGAGGAGAGGCTTGTATGCAGTTCTCATTTACAGTCTCATAACTTGAAAATGGGTAAAGATAGCGTGAAGCTGATGTTGAAGTGTGTTTGGAAAGAGCTCAGTTTATGGATGGACCTCCTACGCGTTGGACAGTTAGTTTAAGGACTGAGATGGGCAGGAGTGATGGTTCATATTTTATTTTGATGAAAGTAATTTTTGTGACTTTAAATCTGGGAGAAAGCTTTGGTTAGGGTTAGGAATCGTGAAAGAAAGGATTTAAAGCCACAACATGCTACTGAATGCTGAATGCCCAGAAACCTGGGATTGAACGCTAGTATCAGTAGTGATGATGGTGTAAGTCTAGCTTTGATTTGAATACGGTATTGAATATACTTGAGAATAAGGTTGAAGTTCCATAGTTTCTTAGGTTTTAAGGAAGAAAAAATAAGGGATCCGCATCTGTTGCTGGATTTTCTGGGTCCAGAAGAATTGGACAACAGGCTTGATAACAATGGCAAACATCAAGCTCAGTTGCGGTGCAGAAATCTGCCGTGTTTGTTGGAATTTTTTTGTACAATTAGTCACAATGCTCTGCAATCCATACCTGCCAAGTAAACCATCTTGTTTTGATACCTGCAGATAAAAGCTCTGAAAAAGAACTAGTTATTATCATTGCTTGTTTTTCTTGGTCTTTGTTTCCCTTTATTTGTTGGAAACAACTGCTCTTCTACCAGAAAATATGCAAATTTGGAGAATGAATAGGAGTGATTTCAATTCATGCCCAGTTGCTGAAACTTCTCAGAAATCACTTCAGATATTTCAGTATTTTCTTCCTGCCCTGTGTCTTTGTATTAAATGATAGATAAATAGCTAAATGCATTCTGTTCAGTTTTGACACATAACGATTGTTGTCTGAAGAAAACAAGAACTTTTGGGGTTTTTTAAAGAAAACCAGTATCTTTATCTCCTGTGTTTCACCCAGCATAACAAAATTTCTGGATGATACTAGTGCAACTGCTCTGTAGTTGGTACCCATTTAAAAATTACATCGGTGAAGAATGAGGCAACAAGGAATATTCTTGTACGCGTGTTAAATCCTCACTGCTAACAGAAATTAGCAAACCAACAAAACGTGTACATAAAATGATGCAATTTGTCAATAGTTTTCAATGTAGAAGCACAACTGTTGCAATTCTCGCTTGTGATCTATCTCTTTACAGTATTCAAGGCATTGCAATAATTAGAAAACATAGGTTTTTTTCTCAGAGTAAGCTACAGTTAATCTTACCGGAGTGCCTATTAAGTAGATATTGCTTCAGCTGTTGGCTGTTTGAAACCCGGCACTGATCCTAACAAAGCACCAAAGACATGCACCAGTGGCCAGGTAATGCAGACCCTGTAGTGCCTTATTTCTTCTTGGAATTTAAATTCCTTTCCTGGACAGGTGCTCAGTCTTTAAGCTTTGCTTTCTTTTGCCTTAGAGGACTTTCATTTGTGAACTTGAGTGACTTACAGTTTCAATATCCATGGACAGAATTCTTTTGAGAGAGGCATCTCTTCAATCTATTTTTAGTTTTTTAAAAAAATGATAGCATTAGTTTGCTTTCAGGTGTAAAAAGGGTGGAATATGTTTTCTCACTTCACTTTCCTATATTCACAATTATCTCTTGTAGAAAAAAAATCAGACACACATGCAGTACCCCTCAGGAAAAAGCAAAGAAAGGACTAGCTCAAGCGTTAATAAAAGCCGTTTGAAATGCTAGATACAAAACATGTTTTAGAATGCAGTTCTTAATTGACCATTTTCTGAGAAAGAACCTAGAAATTTTCTGTAATTTCTGTAAAATAAACTTACTAATTTTGAGGAGGTCAAGAGTTCTGTTGGCTAGCTTAGGTAAGGGGCAGCAGGACAGGAGGATTTTTTTATTTTTAGGTATTACCACCAGAACAAAACAGTTATTTTAGGATAGCTGAATGTCAGCTGCGTGATCAAACTGGTGATCACAATCCATGTCCCAGCGAACAAGCATATCTTCATAAAGCCCTCTCTGAGGAGCCTAACAAGCACTGGCCAGTTTTATCAGAATTAAGGGATTGTGGCTTTAATCCAGCAAAACACTTAAATACATGAAAAACTTTCAGCATATAGTAGTTCCACTGAAATCAATCAGACTGTGGATGTACTCAAGTGCTCTGCTGGATCAGTGCCTGCAGGAATAGTGACAGAGCTCTACCTCTTATATTTTAAATATGGTTTCTCCATGGACTGTCCCTGAAGTGTAATGATCAAATGGTATTGGGAAGTATGTGTTTCTTGTGCTGTACCTTGTCTCTGGATAAATTGGCTTAATTCTTCCACGCTGCCTGTCTAGCAATGTTCTTGGCACTAAATTAACTGGGGGGGGGAAATGTTACTGAGTGGTGTACCTGATTAAAAGTTCTTATTTTTAAAATATTTTATAAGTGAGTCATAAATTGTGAGAGTCGTAGGGAAGGAAGGTTGATTTGCTCCATAATTTGCAGACATCAGAATTTTCAAGATGGAAACGGGAGCTGACAGAGGCAGGTTGCACTTCTCAGGATTGCTCAAGGCTTTTGATGGCACCTTGCCTGGACTGCAATGAAAACAGACTCAAAAAGCTACAGGAGAAAGGAGAGCGAAGGAGATCAGATCTTCAAGACAATATGTCCAATTATCATAATAGAGAGTGAAATAAAGGAGAAGGAAAAGTAATTCATAGCACATGAAATGCTAGATAACTGCAGTAGCCAGGAGTCGAACAAAAGCAAGTGTGAAGGGTCATGTTAAAATCTTAAGCTATCACGTTTTGTCTGTAGAGATACAGCAGTGGAGGTGGGGGGAATTGAAATTTCTTACTGTCTACCACAGATAAAGGACTGTTGCAGACAAATACTACATCTCAGTGCTGTGAAAGGAAAAGTAAGAAAAAATAAAAGGGGTAAAAAGGACAGAGAGTTTCTACTCTAATTTCTGGTGAGGCAAATCAAGAAAAAGATCATTTTCAATGGAGTTACTCTGGAACAAGAGGGGAGAATCCAGCTCTGGGAGGTCTGTAATGGAATTAAATTGATCCAATTGGCAGAGAAGAAAGACATTTGAGCGGAAAAAATAATGTGCGGGACTTGAGCTTTTGAAGCACAACAAAGAATCACAATGGCCAAGCAGGACAATGGACAGGAGAATAAAAATCACCACAAGTGGCGGCAGCTGAAGGATGTCTTTAAATTTGACACCTGCAGAATGGTAATAGTAATTATGTTTTGTTCTTACTGTTAGAAAGGGGGAAAACATTGACGTAGGGTGACATAAAATCTAAGAATCAGGAGTGGGGCAGACCATGTAATTTAGAGCTATTTCGAAAGGATGCTAAATGGAAAGATGGAAAATAATAGCAGGAGCTAAATTTTCCTCCTGCAAATGACAGCAGTTTCAGCCGGAGTCCTTTAAGTGCTTCTGGCAGAAAAAATATAAAAGAAATTGTCTTTTGAAAAAGTGGTTTCAACCAACAATTGCATGTGTTGATAACGTAGGGATTTCTTGTCAATTTATTCTGCATGGCTACTTCTCTACAAATCACAGTGCAGGTGGTGTTTCTACCTGCGTCTCAAAAAAAAAAAAAAAGTAGTCCCAACACATATCACTGCTATATTTAGCACCCTGAGGACCTTAAAACAAGGTGTCGTTCATATGAAAATAATATAATCAGAAAAAAAAAGTTTATCCTAAGAAGTCAATTCACTGAATCTTTGCCAGATAAAATGTTGTGAAGTTGAACAAATTAAGGACAAATTAAACAAACAACAGGTAGAGATTGTAAAAAGGCAAAAGATTCAGTGATTAAAAAAAAAAAAAAACAAACTGACTGGATTTTGGGGAATTAAATTCATGTTCATCTTGGACAGTATCCATCTAAAGATTCTTTTTCCCCTACAAATTAATGGCATAAAAGTCCCAGGCTGTGATAAGTCTTATTCAGAGCTATTTTGTGTTTGCTAAATGGAATGTGACAGGGATCTGAAACACTGCTATACTATGGAAAATAATTAGTTGAGAAGTAACTTGATAATTTTACCACTGCGAAGAATGAATGGAAATCAACCTTCACTTTAATTATGTGCAAAGGAGAAGTATAATTACCTGAGCAAGATACTAATCAGAGAAAATGATAATACATTCCTCTCTTATCTAGTAGATAGCAAACTAGCTTGCTTAATCTGTTCACCTCTGGTGTATCAAAGATAGCAAATTAGTTACTGCCGAGCTATCTATATTCTAAGGTTACTCGAATAATTTTATTCAGTCCTTGAGATAAATGCTTGTGTAGAAATTTTGAAAAATAAAATTACCAACTGCTATTTGAATATTTCAAAGTTAAAGGAGAAAGTCAAAATCACTTCCTGCAGCTCCAGAATATCAACGAACTGTGAAAACGCCCCAGAGGTAAGAGCTGGTCGAGAAATGAAGACGCTACCCCTGGCTAATTTGTCACAACCTTCATATTTCCCAAACGTGGTTGCCAGAGGTGGTTCTTCAGAGTCCTTTTTGCATTGGCAAGATTACTGATGCTTTTCTACCTCTGTAGGACCAAAATCAGGACACTGTTCTTGAAAGTCTAACTCTGTAGTTCAAAAGCAATGTTTATGGTGGCAGACATCAAAAAGCCCCTTTCCAGATCTTGAACGCCCGTACTTAAATTAGTCAGACAATTCAGTGCTGCTTTGTCTTCCCTGACACAGGCACAGGAGCCCTAACAGATAGGTTTGATTCTACTGCACAGAGAAAGACAGACAGGCCTTAAGGGGACTTTTTCCAAAGGTTCATCTCGGATATATAACCTTGTAAATGAGCAAAAACCTCTGAGGTTTTAACGTGAGGCCTGGTAATTCCATATGCGCAACGTTACAGTGCGATAGTGACCGAGGAAATGTAGTGACCAGGCATGCTTCTTCCAACAGAGGCCTGTGAGAGGGCTCTGCGCTAAGCTTTCTTGTAAATGCAGTAATGTTTGGCTAATGAAACTCTATAGCAGCTGAAGGCACCCTCGCGCCTGTGTCCATTAAAACAGTAAAGAACAAAATCAATGAAGTGAATCAGGAGATCATATAGTTATATTATGGCAGCAGTCAGAGAACATCACAAGGTCAGGAAATATTACAGACTAATATTGGGGCATTCCCTGTGTAATGTATCTTCTACAATCAGATCTATAGAACTCTGCTAAATACAGCGGAGCTTTCAGTGTGAGGAAAACACTTACATGGTAATCGTGTAAACAGAGTCTGTAACTTACTGCAAATGTTGTGTTCAATTTATATGAAAGTCTATTTAATCTTTGGCACGGCGTTTCCACAGCCTGTATTTGCCTTCTATTCGATCGTTGGGAGGTCTTGTCTGTGTGCTTATGACACCTTGTGGGTCACCAGAAATTCAGCAGTAGTGTCAAGATAAAGCAACAGCTTCAGGATTTGGAGAGCAAATAATGAAACAAAATTCTTCATTGTTTCTATGTTCTCCTTTTAGTCATGTTGGTTTATTTGTAGCGGTAAAACTGTATCCAGTCTCAATTCTGGCTCTCATAATGACTTCATGCCAGCTTGAACAAGAGGAGAAAAACACTAAATGCATCCCTTGTGTCATCTCAAGCTTGGCAGAGTTGTACTAGAGGTGTCTTTGGCCCAGTGTGCGTTTATCCAACAGGACATTCTGTATCGTAACCCGAGTTTGTCAGTGCTATTTAAAAATAAGGAGAAGTTTCTTAAGCCAAGTGACATTTCAGAATCAGTCTATTCTGAAACTCAACGTGTGCTGGCAGAGCTGGTTATGAATGTAGTGTAAAGGTAGCTGAGACTGGCATGATGGAGATGAGGTTAGCCTAGGCATGTAGATAAAAGGTAACCGATACTAAAACAGTAGTTTTGAAATGTGATCTAGATTACCAGGGTAACATTTTCAAGACATCTTATAATGATACATCAACATGTTTTTGGTAAAAACTAAATATAGCTTGGAATTAGTACTATCTCAACAGTGCAGTATTGCACCGCTGACTACGGCCATGTGTGGAATGAATGCAAAACAAGGGTGAGCTGCTGGAGCCCAGAAAAGGTAGTTACTAGTCCTCTCTTTCCCCTCCTTCTCTGTTTGAAGACTGTAATCATTGTCTTTCCAAGAATATGTGTTTCTTTCTGAGCTGAGTAAAAGCTTTTTCCCTCCTGGTCTTTGGCGTGCACGACAAGCTACTGATGCACAGCAGTGAGTGGGGACCAATTGAAAGCATTCACGTTGATGGCATGCCTTTTCCCTCTCCCTCTCCTTCCCTCCACCTCACTTGTTTTATGTACCTGTAACTTATTTTAGCCATCTCCAGCGCAGATTTTTGAGGCAGAGATTATTACGCGTACAGTGATTACTACAATGGGGTCCTCATGCCTGCTCTGTATCTCTAGTCACCACCATAAAATAAATAAATTCCTCATGAATTGACACCAAACCATGAAGAACTCTGTCTCTTCCATTGCAGTAGTGGATGCCTGCTACTTCTTTGGGAGACACTATTCTGTATTTTTTTATTGTTATTTAAATGTTAGCTCTTCATGCAATTCAGAAAGAATAAAAGGAGGAGGTTTTATTGCAGTTGTTCTTTAGCAGAACTGATAAGGAAGTGTCTCTGTTTACTTTTCCCCAACCATTACTTAGAGCATACCAACGTTCTATTTTCTTTCAATTTTTTAAAGAAACTTCTGTCTGCAGGTCTGATCCTCTAGTTCATAGCTGCAAGATTCTCCCTTTAAGAGAGAGAGAGAGAGAGCTTTCATACTGTTCTGCCACTGCCTCTCTATGCCTCCAAACTAAGTTTTGGTGGTTTTCCTTGCAAAAGTCATTCTCGCTGTGTGAAAATAGAACCAAATATTGTACTTTATACATTAATCCTAGAACCAAAGAGTCAAAGAAGATAATCAATTTAATTTCTTTTTATTGCCTGTGTAATTAGTTATATGTCATAAAAGATCAGATTGCATCTGGAGCTAATTCCTTGAGCCTCATCTTAAATTTTCTCATCAACATTATATTAGTCCTATATATCCTTTACACTCCCCCACCCGCAACTTTCAATAACAATTCATTGCACATGAAATTCTATTCTGAATCTTCTCAGGCTTACCTGAGTGGCAATTAAGAATTGCGGTACTAAGTCCGCGTTCAGAGGACCAGATTTGTAGACTATGTATCTTCTCTTTCAACAGTTTTGTGCTTAACATTTTTAGTGCCAGAAATTATAAACTAGTGTGGGATATGTGAATGTTAGATTTTTTTTTTTGTCTTGATTTAAATACTTGACACCTTTTCTTCTCATAACTCTGTCCATAGAATACCATCAGTCTATTGGATCTCAGGGTTCTGGGAAATCTAGTGATTTTTTTTGTCTGAGCCACCGCTAACATCCTGGGTTCTGCACTGTGTGCTCTCTTGCACAACCTGAAGGGCTTAAAAAAAAGGGGGGGGGGGGGGGGGGGGGGGGATTAAAAAAAAAAAA
>VZSC01007239.1:129315-326302 GCA_013398225.1 Steatornis caripensis
TTTTTTTTTTTTTTTTTTTTTTTTTGTGCTGTAGAGTGTAAGTTCTTAAGTGTTTTTCCATACTTTGGAAGCAAGGGATTCAGGTCAGTTTACTGACTAAACAGTAGTTTTGACATTACTCCAAATTCTGTGGCAGAGCATATGAATAAATCTCCCTGAATGCCTCTGACTGAGCTTGCGAGGGGGTAACTCGACTGGACAGTGAGCGTTCATTTATGCAAGATGATGTATGGCATTACTCAGGCGACCAGTTAATGTACACTGTTGTCATAGAGAACACAAGTACATTTTAAGAATCAAAAGCACATCTCTCTTAGAAAAATGTCTTTATTTATTATTTAGAAGTTCCATAAATTGGAGTCTTGGCTAAGGAAGTGGATGGGGGTTTCATCGCAATAGTTTTTTTTTTTTCTTTTGGTAGAAGAGCAATCTATTTTTTTCTGAAATGCGTTTGCTAATGTATCTATCATATACAGCCTGTTTGCTTTGAAGAAGTAATACAGCCATGCATGTCTTGCTACACACTTTTGTCACCTGCAGTATTTTACACAATTCTTTCTCCCTGATAACTAATCCTAAATCCTCTTTGCTGCTTTTTAGACAAGTCATGCTGAGTTTTTTACTTCTGTGATAAAAGAAAGCTATTTGAAAACAAGGTTAAGTTGTTTATGGGGGCAAAACATTTTTACATGGTGTTTTCAGATACATTTTCATTTGAGAGTCTCAAGTCCTTAATATCTTAGTGAGTAAAGTTGCAGATTTATTTATATTTTTATATATGAGTGTAATTAAAAAATACATATTTGGAAGTAAAAATTTGCCAGTTTATCAAATAAGATTATTTTGATAACATTGGAATTCTATTATTTATTGTCGCATGTGTCCATATGCTGAAATCTTTACCTCCTGGAACTGCCCAGCAGCATCAGCTACCCTCTAAGTGTAATTTCGGATACTCACGCAGCAGCGACTGCGTGTCTGGGTTTCTCCAAAGTAACACGGCACGCTTGAAAGGAGGCTGCACCCATTGTGTTCAGCAGAGTGTTTTGACAGAGAGCGCTCCCACCATGTATAAAACTTTAAATTGTATTTTAAATTAAACTAAGCCTTATGTTGGTGGCAAGGAGACCATGTTGCTGAAAAGAGACATCATTTGTGACAAAAGCATTACAGACGTTGAATGTCAGACACTGTAAAACAGTTTCCCTTCTGCTTTAATTAAGTGAGCGCTTTTTCAAACAGCTGAACCTCAAAGGAAATCACAGTGATTCCCATTTTTCCACAAGCAGTTGAGCTGCTTTAAACTTTACTTAAAAAACCCTAAACTGGGAGTCGTTTTGAGGATACCAATTTAGAGTATTTTTTGAGGCTGTGATAAGGGAGACAAAATAGTTACCAAGAACAGTAGTAGACATTAATAACAATAGTCAAAAGGATTTGAGTTACCATTGCAGCTATATCTGTTACTGGGTCTTTTAAAATATTAATTTAAAAAAGATGAAGGAAATCTACCATTTTTTCCCCCTCATTCCATTGCTTTTAAGATCAAAATTCCCCTTTTCCATTGTGTGCACATGCATTTTTTTAGCTTGAGTGATCACCTGGCATCCAAAGATCAATGGGAAGTGTTACACAACCGTGTCATTACATGTATTCCAACAAGCAGATGCTAGTAAGAGGAGTTCTTCGACCAGTTTTTGAAGCTGTTGTCAAATTGTGGCTTAAACATCAGAAGAACATTCTGCAAATTTACATAACCTCTACAAAGCTTGAAAAATTAATTTATGGTGAGCGTCGCTCAGCACTCTTTTCCAGGGGAAAAAAAAAAAAACATCTTTGAATGTCCTTCTCAGTTGAGCTTATATTTACAAAATTGCAAAGATAGTAATTAAGCAGATTAAAATTAACAGCAACTGCGTATGTGCAAATGCTGCTTCGGATGAATACGTTACAGTGAGTTGGAACCGTGCGAAATGCTGCAGCCTAGGACTGGAGTGGGATATAACGGTGTCATCTTTGAGACTAAAAGCTAAAAAGTAAGATTGCCGCTAAACAGCATACTGCTGATCTCTGCAGGTGGGCATATACTCTATTTGTGGGTTTAGGACATGAACAACATGGTCTCATTCTCAGAATTGTTTCTACCTGCTTTCTTCTTCCTCTACCTCCTTTGTTTTCGGCATGTCTCACTTCAGTGCAAAAAAAAAAAAAAATCTAATTTGTAAAATTCAAAGTTGTGCGTTAAATTCAAAGTGGTGATGGACAGGAGAGCCTGTTCTGATCTAGATGGGTACTGTGTTTTCAGTGCTTTTTAAAAACCTGGAAAGAAGTATGATTCAGATTTGGTTTTTCCATGGTGAAAAAGATTTCAGAAGCTCTGAACCAAACTGTCTCCTGAGCCTGCTGGATGTTTCTTCCATTTTGTATCTGAACCTCAGAAGAACTGGGTTTTAGATTTGTAAGTTTTAAGGTCAGAATGGGTTAGATCATCTTCTGCCCTCCTAAATATCACAGCTATTATTTAGCTACTCTGTAAGTCCAATAAAATCTGCATGATTTAAACTTGTATTTCAAAAAGATACTGAAACCACGTTCAGAAAGCACACAGGCCGGTTTTGTGTCATGGATACCAACCCAGAGAAATAGATCTCTGTTTGAATTCCGTATCTTCCTTCTTTTCTCCCTGAAAATGCAAAGGAGTTCAATTTGTAAATTCAGTGTTAGCTTCTTTGCCTCAAACACAGGAGAAATTAGAATTTCTTTCCAGTGCCGGAGAAGAAACATTTTGATGTGTTCAAAATGCTAAAATGTCAGGGATAAAAGAGTTTGCTTTGTTTTTAATCCAGGAGAGAGAGAGTTAGAAAACTTAATATTAGCAGAACTGCTTTTGTGCATTTTTAAGCACTTCGATAAATGTGTTCTTGATTGGATGTAAACTTTCCCCTGTAGCGTTTGCAACCCATGAGAATATTAAAGTAAAAATCACTTTAAAAAGTTGAGGACTGTAAGTGATTTTACATATATTCCAGTCTTTAGGGTCCTAATTTTTCTGACTCATATTAATTTTATTCCATATTTATAGCTTAAGTGAGAAGAGAATCAAACTGAAGAGGTCCATAACGGTGTATAAATAATTACTGTTTATGAATATTACTGCAAGAATTATAAAGAGGATGGCAAATCAAGAGAGGTGACGTGAAAAACTCTCCTGAAAGATATCTCAGTATTTAGCTCAAGTGGTTTATCAGAAGGGCTTGGAAGTATCAGGAGTTTTTGTATTTTCTAGTTGTCTATGTGTACGATATTAACCATTGGGCCCTTTAGAGGAAATTCTCCCATCTGATTTCAAGGATTTAACCAAGGAGCTTGCGTGATCAAGGCAGTCATCGCTGGCTCTGTGTACAGTCATGAAGATAAACAGACACCTTTAGCTTAGCTTTGTCAGTGAAGGCTGATTTGGCCACTGGAGCTGGCGGCCTCTCCCCTGTGGTAGCTGAAGGAGCCCAGGGGCATCAGTGCTCTTAGCATAAGCACCTCGGGTAGATGGTATGAAACGTCTTCATTTGGCATGACCAGGAGACCTAAAAGGAAATTACGTATTGGACCTTGATCTGCTGGGTTTCTTCATGCTTGCTGCAGAGAGCACAGCGGTACTTGGATGCCCAGTACAGGAGCCGGGGGAGAGATGGCTCTGATTTCAGCAACTGCTGTGGCCCTGCGTCTTGAAGGATTTGTTTACATGGCACAGTGCAGTGCTTATAGCATATTCGCCTTAGTAATAGCTGAGGTGGTGCAGAATGTCACAGGTGCGCGTAGGCACAGCTACACGTTTATGCGTATACATGTATGCTCACCTGGGGTAATTACTTCTGCTGAGAACCAGCATGTAGTAGCCTGGGCAGTACCTCGCCTAGCGCGGGTAGCACTTGTAGTATTCAAGCTCATTATCTCAAAGACACTTTGAGTATCACTCACAGCTTTGCATTTCTGCCACGCGCTTTTTACGTGTTTGTTAAATTTATCCTTAATTAATACAGTGGGAAATCTTATTTCAGTCCACAGGTAAAGATGTCGGAGGTGGCAAAGCTAAGAGAAGGCTAAAGGAGTTTTGTGCCTTGTGCCCGTCCTCTAAAGCAGTGTGTGAATTTGTGGCAGCTTTCACCCAAAACGTATGCTGTTAATTTAATTCCTCTGTACTAGTTACTTGTTTGGGAGATTTTCTGTGATGAAAGGAATCTTTAAGAGTTTCCAGAGGTCAGGGATAACGTTTGATTTTTTCACTTGAAAGGCTCCATACCGTAGTTATTTATATATATGTTAAATTCAGAATGCTGCTTGCTATCTCAAACACTTTTGTCTTTCAAGAAAGTCTCCTGTTCACATCCTAATTCAACTCAGTATTGCTAAGTTTGCAAACTCTGATGAGGTCAGACTCGCAAAAAATTACTCCGAGCAGAGCCCACTGAGCCAGGGGTCCAGAAGCAGAAGACTCTCACCTGTCTCTCAGTAATAGATTGCTTCTTTCTTGTATATTGGGATTTTTATGGAAGTACTACTTAAGGCAAGATTATGGCCCTGGCTGTATACCTAGGAGTGCAAGATAGGACATTAAGCCCCTGACCACTGGACCAGCTACTTACACCATCTGGGAAACACGCAGGAGAAAGAGCCTGTCAACCTTTCAGCACAGGAAGGAGAGGAGGGGGAGGAATGGTGGGGCTGATTCTGCACCCTCTGCATTTGACGTAATTTCAAAGCCCATGTATATACGGAAAGAAACGGGGTATCTCATGTAGGAGGTAGGTACAGGAAGGTTACTCTCAGAGGCTTGTACCTGTAAGTTTCTTTACCCACACCTGTGATCACATGGCATTGTAAATGGCTGCCTTGCAGACGTGGAGAAAATACTCCTTAAATATTAACCAGTTTAAAATGTACTTAATAAGGACAGACCAGTAAAGTTTGAAAATGGATGTATAAATATTCATGACATTGCAACACAAATAAATATTACAAAAGCTCTTCTGATTAAGACAAGAGCTATGACAATTCTTGTGAATTTTTAATACTAAAAATAAACATTACATTAATGAGTCTTCATTATATCACTAAACATTTTACTTTGTTTTCTGTAGAGAACTTTATTTTTACTTGACATATTTTTTTTAAGAGTCTATTGGGCTCTTACGACATTTGTAAATGAGGCAAAACATAAGGAACATAAGAGTTAATTCTTTATATTCATCACTAATTCAGGCTAATTTATCATAGGGGAAATAATGGGGAAGTAATCTTTCCCTTTTTAAAATTTACATATAAATACGTCTAAATCACAAAATTGGGATACAGATTTTAAATACTCCAGAGTCCAAACTGACTTAATGTGGGGTTTCACTTTAATTTATTATGGCATAGCAAGGACCTGGACTCTTTTCTTAAAATAAAAACAAAAAAAAGTCAGACGGTTCAGAGATACTAGGAATTTGAGATTGTTCTGATGCATTTCCAGTGGCTGGTATGAAACCAGCAAATACAATCGACTTGAACCCAGTTCTTTTGTGGCTTAGGGACTGAGCTTTTATATACCGTAGCGTGGTTGTGTCCCCCAGCATTTGTCATACAGCATTGATGTTAAACTGCGATCCAACCCGTCAGTGAAGAGCAGCAGCAGCTCTGGCGCACAATGTGAACTGGGAGCCTGGCATTTCTTGGTTCTTAACTTAGGTGCTTAGTTGGCTGACTGGCGTCAGGTGGCATGAATTGGTAAGGCCAATGTGGGTAGGAGCAGTGAGCGTAAAGGAAGGGTTTACCGTTTAGGGTGACTGCCCTCAAACACTCTCACCTAACATTTCATTTGTACTTTTTCCACATCGGGTGCAATATATCACGGTGATATTAGAGCTAGCTTTGCAGTTAATATGTTTGTTTGCAGACGTACTGCAGATCTGGTTTTAGCTCTACAACAGTAATGTGAGCAGAAATGTGATGAACTCAGGAGTGATTGTGTTAATGTATTTATATAGTGTGTCTAGCGCAAATGGAATTCAGCATGCTTTTGGCTTCACTAGGCCAGCTGCAAGGGAATGAGAAGCTCCTGATCCTGCCTTGCACAGTGGTATGGGCTGTTCGCTCCTCAACGGACTGTATCAAATGGGTGCTGGGTATGCAGGGTAATTCTTCTCTTGTTAAAATTGATCATTTGCGAGCTCCTGTCCATGTAGGTTAGGGAAAAAGATCAACTTTCATGAGCAAGACTTACCATAACACAAATAGTGCATTTCAAATGTCCTTCTCCCACACCTCTGTCCCACACAGTTGCTAGCTAAGAGATACTTAATTCAGCGGCAGACCTCCACGTCCAGAATTCTTGATCTCCCAAGAAACTTGCCTTGAGGCTGCTGGCCTTTGCGCTCACAGACAGAACGTGACTCAGGGTAGCAGTATTGTTAATCCTTCTGCATTTAATCTTATGGAGTTAATATTGCTTGTGATGTTTCCATGCACGATCTTAATCCAAACTGTTATTAAGAAGAAGTTGAGCAGCCCAGTACAGGTGATGTTATCTCTTAAAAGCATAATCTGATCCAAGATAGTTTCTTTAACATTTTTGTTTAGGGTATTACCCTTCTCTTTGTCGTTTCCCCAAGCCATGTATGGGAATTTACACTACAGCGCTTCCATTACGGTGGTTCCATCAATGCACCCTCCAGTAATTTAGTGGATTAAGCATTATCTTTGAAAACCTAGGTTTGCCCCAGTGCACAGCATCCATGTTAGTGGTTTGCACTGTGTATTCACCGTGATGTTGTTGGAGTGGGTCACATTTTTTAACGTACAAAAGGCATCAGTTTTGTGAACTTGTCTCAAACCTGATACTGTGTGTGTTGAGACCTCTTCTGCCATTAGGTTTATGCACCCAACTAAGCAAAGCAAATACTGATGCTCTCTGTGCATGGAATAACAAATGCATTTCCTCACAAACATTTGAATTTCTGTCAAACATTTTAGCACATTTACTTTCTGCTTTGCCCTCCCTCTTTGTGCATTTTTTAAGCAAATTAACTCAGAAGAAAAAAGTAGTTTACAGATCAAAAGGAAATGTTGAATTATACACTTTCTTATTCTCTCTCTCCCAAGACTGGTAAATGCCTCTTCTCAAATAGAAACTTGAGTGCTGCCACATTTTTCACACTTCTCCACTGATCCAGTTCCAATGTGATTATCTTACACTGTTCATGCAGGAATGCAATTTTACAGGAAAGGCAAGGACCAGAAATCTCCCCACTCCGCAGAAAAGGTGAGCTTCTTTAGGAAGCTGGCTGGACAGTCCTACCAGTAGATTTGTATTTCTTACAGCTTCGCCTACCTTTTCTTTACTTTTTCCACTTTTTGGAAACATCAGAGACCTCTGCTGATTATTGATCTTTTTGTGATGTCTCAGGAAGTCTGTCTGGAGCTGAATGCTGCGTGCATTGGAACAAACTAAGGTTGTGACAAAAGAAGAGAAATCCCCCCCAGCCCTTGCTTTCCTTTCAGATCGTTTTCTCTGGGGTTTCCAATAAAACAAACCAAGCAAAAACTTTAGCAGGCTATTGAGTTACAGAGTTATTAAATACTTTAGATTTCTCCTTCATTTATGTTCTTTTTATAAAAATCTTTCTGTATAGCTACATGGTGTGTGATAAAGACTTGAAAAGTAGGAGCCCTGCTGTGCTTTTATTTTCTTTCTCAAGCTTTTCCTAACCTGACCTCATCCTCTGTTGGGCCTAGATGTTCAGAAAGTTTTGGGCCCTCGGGTAGGTATTGTACAGAGATTGGCTAAATCCTGCGTTTCAGGCTAAACATCTAACAGCACTGGGCTGTGAATTGGGGGAGGGAAGAAGGACAAGTGAGATGAAGACTCATATTTGCCTTTCTTCTACATAATTATTTTTTAATTTCCAAATCTTCCTGTGTAATCGTAAGTGATTCACTCTGTTTTGGATAATATTACGGGAGATAAGGCGGTTTTTAACATTCAGATCACCTCAGTTCCTTACCTTTTCCTGGTCTTGCACTTTCTCAAACTTTGATGAGGATGTTTGGCTTTTTAGGACAATGACTTTACTACCTGGAGAATGAGGCCTAGTGCAAGGCATGCTGGTGTTTATGAAGCTCTATAAGACCCTCCTAAGAAAGGACAATATGTTATTTTGTCTAAGCATTGTGGAGCAAGGTTTCCTGACTTGTTATTGCTCCAAAACATAACCATGACCCTAAAGAAGCCATTAGGTTTTGGATAATTTACATCTCAAATAATGTCCGTGCCTGAGGTGCAGAAGCTCCTATAAAAAACTTAAAAAAAAAAATAATAATGTTAAACATTTTATTTGGAAAGAAATCCAAGGTTAGAAGAGGGCAAGGACTGAGTACATTCACAGATTCTGTTCTGCTGGCCTTAATGTAACTTCTGAAGCATATTTGAAATAATTGGGTCTGCTGGAAACCTTCCAAAGTATTTCAAGGGGCCAACAGAAGAATTGGCTATGCTGTATCTAAACTTTAGTTACAGAGTCTTAATTCTTAGATGTATAAAAGTCTTCTAAAAAAAAATATAAAGGAAAAGATTTTCTTAGAACTCTTCACTTGGTCTTATTAAAATAGCACTTCTCTGTAGAGACGAGTTAATCATGATTGCCAGACTAAAGATTCTGTTAAACATAAAAGCTGTCACAGCCCTTGTAGTGAGCTGCAGCTTAGAGAGAAAAAAGACTGAGATGATGCTGTTAGAGAAAAGGTTGTTCAAATTGTACAGACACCCATCATAATTCGTGCTAATGATAAACAAACATGCAGGAGAACGAGAAAAAATGTGCAAAAGGCAGAAGAGTTCCTAACACGCTGTTCTCTCAGTCCAAACGTGCTCAAAGAGGAAATCTGTGCCTTATCTAGAGGAATGCCAGAGATGTTAAAAGGTAGAAAAAACAGATTTATTGCAGTTAGCTGAGCTGGTATCATGATTGCTCTGTCTTATCTTTGAGCAGCTCTCTTCCACAGCAATGTCTTCTTCAAGATCAAATGCCACCAAAAAGCATTGCTTCTGGGGTAAGATCAGTCTGCTGATTGTTCAGTTCTACAAAGTACAACAGCATGAAAACAGAAGTGACTTGACATCTAATTTACTCACACGAATAGGCACGCATTAACTGACTGGCAATTTCCCTTAGGCAACAGCAACTGGCTTGCTAACTGTAGACTCTCTGGTTTTGCTCTACTCGTCCTTCTGAAATCAGGCAGACTTACCTGGAGTTGTCTGTAGCAGGAGATCACCGTAGTCACCGTAGATGGTGCTTCATCAGTCCTCTTTTAATGGGCAGATATAAAACCATCCCTTTGCTGTGACTTCTTGATAGCTCCAAGAATTCATAGTAGCCTTGACACCTCTTCAGAATTTTTCCTGTCTAAGCCAAGGAGCGTGGAGAGACATTAGGCTGAGAACAGTCTTTGACTGACTGGTCTGGCTTTGTCAAATATTATGGAAAGTGTTATCATGAAAGAGGCATTGCTACAAGCCAAGTGGAGCTACATTTTATACTGCACAGAACGTAAGATATATCGCAACACATCTGAGGTCTGATCTGTAAGAACAGTCATTTTACAGTATTAGTATATCCAGTTAATTTTATATTCAGGTTTGAGAAGTGCTACTCTTCTTGCAAAAGGAATTGTATAAGAGCAGTTTTAAAAATTACAAAAGAAAGGTGAAAAAGGCAAATTGCACTAATACAAGTCTGAAGAGCCCTTCTTGTGATCTTAAGGGATTGAGTCCCAATGAAAAGATCAGCTTGTGACTGAGATCTGAAACAGGGTTTACTCGAGTGTCTACTCAAAGATGCAAAATGCACCCCTCAGGAAGGCAGTGAGAATGTGCCAAGCAAAGGACTTGCCCCACATGGGCTGAAGTTTCTGGAGAACATACAAAGCTTTCGGTGCTTATACAAGGTGAGCATGATAGCGAATTCAAAATAGTGCAACACAGGAGGACTAAGACAACTACCTCCGATGAGCATGCTAAGCCTCCAGGAGCTGGCACAGATTACCCTGCTATAAGAAGGTGCCACAGGAGGCTGTCTATCAAAAGCTATGCTGGCAGAAATGAGGTGTCATGTAGTCTGTGTGAAGACATGAGGAAAACGGAGATACAGTTTGCAGAAAAGGCCACTTGCCACCATTTAGTAAACGGTAAGAATTAGTATGAATAGGCAAGATGTTTCATTTTGCTGCTCACTGCATATGCATTTCCCAAGAAGCTAAGCCCATGATCACTTAACACTGTTGCAGGATTTAGGTCACCGTGTTTATCTCCTTTTGTCCACCCTAAGAAAACGAGTGTTGGTGACAGTGCTTTGACCCGCACTTATATTAGTGTTGTCACACTGTATTTGTACAGTGCCATCATTGTATACACTGCTTTGCCTTGAAGGGTGGGACAGGACAGTACTTGGGAGAGGTAGAAAATGTTTAACCGAAAGAAGGATTGCTAGAAGATCTTGACTTAATACGTGTATCAGGTAGATGGAAGCAGAAAATTTTTATCACTTCAAGGCATACGGCCAACTGTGCTGCAATTCACAATTGCCAGTTATTAAAGGAGAAATAAAATAATCAAAATCAGGTTGCTGTAGTTAAGGAAAAAGTTTTCTCCATGTTTATACCGCCTTTCAAGATACACTGTGTTTCCTTCCCTCTACTGGGCCGCCAAAGCTTTTCAAACCCACTGTGATAATTACCACTCTCTGATTGCCTTCACTAAATGTTACACTTCTATCATTTTAACAATGGAAGATGGAGGAGTATGGCAAAACATATGCGTGTGCGCACGTGCGTGTGCTCCTGTGTATGTGTGTGGAGAGAGATTTATTAGATATTCCTGTCACATCCCCAATGTGACACCTCAGACCTGAACCTGCTGGGTGCCTTCAACTCCCACAACTTGATCTTTCAGAGGTGGTGACTCCCTGCTCGTCTGATTGATTTCAGTGGAATTGTGGCTGCTCAGCACCTTTGTAAAGGCTGTCCCTGGCTGTCCTCCATGAAGGTGCTCAGCACCTTGCCACATCAGGCTTCTCCTAACCCACTTTCAGTCGTACATCATGGCTAAGTAACTCCAAAGCTACCAACAGCCTTTTTGGTGTTTTTACCAGTCCCACACCACCCAATGAAACGTATTCATCCCTGAATAGCTTGCAACTGCTGATGAATACTACAGTTATGATAAAAAGTGCAGGGATATTGCATACCTCCTTCCTTGTCTCATCGCTCAGATACTCTGTATAGCAATTCTCTTCCTTACTGTATCTCTGAAAAGCCTTCCGTCCCTTGATGCTGAGTGCTCTTTACAGTATTATGTCAGTGATCCCCTTACATTGCATATCTGTTCCTCGTCCTGCCTCTCAAATACTTCTTATAATACCGCATCTCCCTTCCCTGTAATCTCTATGAGATACTTATAATGCTTCCTTTCCTTGTCATACCTCTCAGATGCTCCATATATTATAACCTGAACATTTCTGTGCTCACCTAGCCAGAAAGATTGCCAACGCTCTGAATGACAAAAATGATCTAAAGAAAGAAGATGTAGTGAAAAAGTAAAGGTTACATCTTATTGCACTCAAGAAGGATCAGTGTGGCTTTTCAGGTCTACTAGCCAAGCAAGGACTGCAGCTACAGCATCATTTGTAGTTCCAATTTGCCTGGAAAATATCACGAAATTTCACAGTTCTGGCCATTGTGTTACAAGAAACTTGCACTGGCAGCATACAAGAAAAGCTAGATATTGATGTAATTCACTGAAAGGATTTTCCTGTCTATCAGACAGAGAATTAAGTCTCCACTAGGTAGTAGGTTGTATATCTTCATTCAAACTATGGAAATAGTTCTCCACAGCTTAATTTGGCAAAACATGCTCAGACCAGTTCTCTGCAATCTCTGAAATCAGTGGGACTATGCTGAGTTTAAACCAGCCCCAAAATTTGACCCAAGCACTTCTGCAAGTTATTGGACTAAGCCTGTTTCCTGAAAGGAAAGGATTGCTTGCGCTGGCACAGAGATATGAGATACATCTCCCTCCACCTCCCAGACCTTCCTCCCACTATTTTGCTGTGTGTTTGGACGTGCTACCATCACATGCAGTTAAAGCAGAGTGAGGCGAAGTGTGAAGTCCCAGCGCACCAGCTAAGCAGGGAGGAATGGGAGTCGTAGGGGTGCGCTGCTTTATCTCGGTCAAAAACAAGAAAGGGAGATATTCTCCATTTGTACCCAGGGATACTGTGGCAGGGAAGAGGTTTTAGTTTATACCTGTAGTCTCTTCATTCGTACGGGAACTGAAGGTCACAGGCAGCGTGTAAGTATATGATAATTCAGTGGTAGTGGCTCTCTAGTGCGTGGTTCCAGTGAGCACTCTTCCTTTGGGTGGGTACTCCCTCCTGCTGTCTATACCTCCTGTGCCAGGCTTGGTGCTGGCACATCCACTGCCGTGCTTAGCGTAGGTGGGAAGTAAGGCTCAGATTTTACCAGGAGCTGTCAAGTTCTGGTGGGGATCGGGATGAATTCTGCAGTCCCCAAGGCACGTGCCTCCTCCGTACTTACTATGCACTCACCACATCATCTCTGCTGGTGGAGTACAGAGAGCCTGGTCAGATCAGCGGCTGCCAGTCTTAGCCAGCTCTCTTTCTGAGCCAGTGCTTCAATATCTGTCCCTCTGTATTGTCTTCCCTTCATGTAGCAGGGGAGGGTTTCACCATTCTTTGCTGTAATACCCTCCGGAAGTCCCATTTCTGCCTTCATGATTGCAATCTGTGACCGCCCCAAGGCAAACCCATGCTCTGTGGACATGAGTGATGCTAGTGCAGCGGTAACATTCTGTTTGCCAGGTTCCCACTGCCACCAAGGCACCAAGCACCCTGCTTGCGGTTTACTTAGACTTCATCAAGGATTACAGGCAAAATAAATCAGAAAATAATAATAACAAAACTCCCCTCTTTTCCATGTACCTGTGTATCAAAATTTTAGTTGAAGCAAACCACTCTCGTTTGTATGATTGTCGAACTGACTTTTTTATGTCCATTAGGTATTTTGCTGTTACATCTGCTAAGTGATGTGATCCCATCATCACTTGCTTTAGGGCTGACGGCGTCAGTCCTGGTTCTCCCTCATACGTCAAGTTTTTATTTTCTTTTTGGCCAGTGGTGATACATTTCCGTTTTACTCTTTCCTGATTCATCACACAGAGTATGCTCCCTATCCATTCTGTTTCTTCCATCAACGTGTTTTGCTGCATCTGCTTTGAAGTGCTAATACAGGAGTTGTCTAATCAGAGCCTGATTATCCTTTCGCGTGGAGGTAGTACCGTTTGGATGGGCTCTAATCTCATTAACACTACTTTTGTTGTCTCCATCCCACTGATGACATCTGCAATTCCGTCAAGTGTGATTAATATCCCGGTCTGGCTTTTGGCATGTTTAGTCCTGATTTATGCCTGTATGGGATGAGAACCCAGCTATCTGACTTTCTCCAGCTAAGGAATTTGATCCCTCTAGATAGGTTTTGGGGGGTTTTTTGCTTCTATTTAAAGTATGATCCAGCTGTTGTTTTCTCCATTCTTTTGTATTATCTGGCCTATGAAAATGGTACTTTTCCTCTAAACCACTAATTTTATTACCATCATACAAGTGTAAGATTGCTCATCGCAGATCTTCCTTTTGATGATTGAAGTTATAAATCAGTTAAGAAAGTGGCATTATGTTGGTGGATATACTTGGGTTTTGTAAACGTTTTTATCTCTGTCTATATATTGAGCCCTGCTAAGAGGCGACTGGGAAAGTACTGCTTTTATGAGTGACAGATAATCTACTGTGGTGAATGCACTGCGATTTAGTTCCACAGCAGACTTGTTACCGAGACTTTGCAAATTCCTTTCCTGAAGAATTTGACATTCACTGTTATTAAGTCAAAAAAGCAGCACTTGCTCCAGATTGCGGAGCTGACATCACACTTATGAATATTTCTCTGTTGAATCTTTATTCTTTATTATCTTGGAATGTCTGCTTTAGCTAGACCTCTTTCTCTCTTTAATTTCAATTTTAATTTCACTGTGTTTTTGTGGAAGTTGGGCTTCGCAGTGGTATCTTACTCCAGCATGTGCCATGGATCAAGTCTGTGCAGTAAAGGAATACGTTCGAAATGAGCGGTAATTTTCAGTGAATGTCAGTCTTACTGTGAACTACAGGAAGAATAGCTTGCTTTATTTTTTCCAGGAAGTTATTATCTGAAAATGGAAAGTTAATTTATTTCTGGAGCGTAGCTAGGACTCTTTTGTGGTGGCCTGTGTGATGCATCCAGACTGCAAGATAGGTAGGCAGAGACATGAAGAAGAAACAGAAAGATTATTTGCACAACGTCTGTGTCCATAGCAGAAAATCAGGCAGCGAATGATACCGCTCAGGCAGGAAAGTCCTGGAAAGGCAGCCTATAATACAGAACAAAGTGAGAGAAGTGTGTGGAAACGTGGTGTGGAGAACAGCTCTTAAAGTTCCTTTTTAAGTACAGAAAGATTAGAAGAATTGCTTTTGTGATTTCTTAGCATTGCCAAGTGACAAAGGCATTCAGTTTCTGCCCTGCCGACCAAGAATCACCTCCTGCGGCTCCAGCTACAAAAGTCGCTGCCTACTGAAAGCACTTTGTATCTGAAAAAAAAAAAAAATATTGGGTAGAAGGTAATAAAGTATTCACTTCCAGACCACTGGGTTGGTGAAAACTGATCAGGTCGCTGGTTATCAGCTGACAAACATAATTGCAGTTGAGAATTTGGCAGCTCTTCTGGTCTAAGATGTTTGCTAAAGCTGCTAATATTATGATAATACAAGAAAAGTTATCTAAAAGTCATTGCTTTTGCTGTTAAATAGAAATAACAGCCGTCTATAGTTGTTCTTCCTTGTCTCCTCATTGGAAACAAATGGCATTTAAATGTGGAAGTGGAGCTGGAATAGTGACGATGCCTGCCCACCCTTCTGTGTTTAGCCGAAACTAGGAGAGCAGAGAAGACACAGCCTGAGCTTGGCCGTGGAGAGCGGCAGAGGACAGTGTGAGAGTGGGAATGAAAGGTTTAATTTTGGGAAGGCAGAAAAAGCAAGGGGGAAGGGAGATTTTTGGCACAGGAAGGAGGAGAGGAGCCGTTACTGTTATTTGTGTTATGTCAGAAACAAGAGCCTCCAGCTGAGACAAGACTCTTGTTGACCTGGTGTTTGGCACTCCGCGTAAAAGGAGAGCAGTCTCGCACTGGAGCATTTTCAATCCGAATAGGAAGTGAGCGGGGAAAATTAACTACTCTGCTCTCTGATATTTTAGACAGGTAAACAGAAGAAAATTGAATTTTAGTGACTCATCCATAGTTACATGGGGATTCTGTAGCACAGCTGGGAATAAACCCAGATAATCTTTCTTTCAAAGAGCTGGCAGTGTTACCCATCTTATTTTATAGTCAGGTCATTGAACCCAGCCCAATGCCTTTGCTGGCACTCAGAAATCTGTCTTGAATGCATCCCAGATCTGTCTCTCTCTCTCTCCTGATCCACAAACACTTCCAGAAATCTCTCACAGCTTCTCTCAAACACAAGCAATTTTTCTTTCTCTGCTCTTTGCAGGAATTACACAACCCCAGTAGTTTTTCAGCTCTGACAGTGTTTTGAACTGCTTACTTTTCTCCAGTGAAGATAAGAGAAGCTCTTCAGCATTCCTAAGGAGAAACGAGTTACTGAAGGGAGTAGTGTTTCTTCTCCACTCTCTCCCACCAGTTCTTCTAGCGATGGTTCTGCCATCTAACAGCTGCACAAAATGGCTAGAGAACGATGCGTAGTTTGTAGCAAGCTACAAAATGCAGGTTAAGAACAGCTGTTGTTAAACAAAAGAGGCCATAGTCCAAAAGGCACAAGAGGTATGAATATTTTCATTTCACCTTCTTTGCTCTTGATCTCTACTGAGCTTTTAGCGGTACTAAAAGCAGTACAGAAACTACTGCTCAGATTCTTTCTGTATTACCATATCCGTGTCTGTCACAGGGAAAAATGCTTTCTTTGTTAATGTACGTGTCTGGTAACTCTCAGGTAACTACACGAAAAAAATCAAGGAAAACAATCCCACTTTCACTTTCTATTAGAAAGTATGATGCAAATTGGAGGAGTTAAATCAGAAAAGGAGCAGCAGAAGCTGAGCAGCCCCTGAAAAGCTTTCAACTAGTTTCTAAAAACTGTATTTAATTGCAGCCATGGAGTGACCTTTTGGCCGCAAAAGAAAGATCTTGTGACCCAGCTCAGCTTTCCCCAGTTTGGTGTGAGCACTGAGTTTCCCTGAGAATAATCGAGCAATAGGTAAACTGTGAAAAGACAGCAGAGGCCAAAACCACGCAGTTGTCTGTTGCGAACCGTCACGCAAGTCACTGTGGGCTGCTGCAAATTGTGCGCGCTGTAGGTCTTCAGAACAAAGCTAAGAGCGACCCAGACGGACGGCTGCCGTGTTCCCCTGTGTGGAACGGAAGGTGGCCGAGCAGAGCTGCCCTGGCACCGGGGCAAGCAAGCCTGAATCCATGTAACCTCATCCCAAGAGTAGAAGCGCTAAAGGATGCGGTACAAAGCAGTCACCCTCAGTCGCCACTACTGAAGTGCAGCAGTGCGAGGAAGGGCTTCTGGACCCACGCTGGCAAACCTGCACAGCGCTGTATGGTCCCCTGTGGATTTCCTAGCCCGAGGCTTCACTTTATTGTGTGGGAGCTATTGAGTCAGCCCAGTGAAGGAGCCCACGGAAGCTTTACGTAGTCAGCAGTTATACTGGTTGTTCAATAACAAGTGAGTGTCATTGCTTGTATCTATACTTGTTCTTAGGTGATTCCACTTTCAAACTGACTCAGTTTGAATACCAAAAGGATGCCTTTATAATTAGAATCCCTCTGAATTTGATACGGAATCTGAAATTCTTTCTAGTTTCTGTTATTTCTTGCACTGTCGCAAACAGTAAAGATTCCAGAAGCTGAAGGCGGCCAGTAATTTTACTGCTAGTCCTCGAGGGAGTCTGGGATCCCATTTGTTGTTGCATTGTTTCGCTGAGTCTGTTGTGTTACCCTCTGTAAACATGGAGTCCTAAGCGTTCGCAGTCTGTGTGATGAGCTCTTCAGCTACAGATAGAAATCTTGGCCTGTGCCTTTAAGAAACTTAACAGCAAAATCAATAAATAAGTAATCAGCATTTATATGAAGAGTAAATGGACAATTTGCCACTTAGCAGGGTAGATTCATGGATGCTGTGTATTTAAATAGAATGTAAATGCAGTCAGTAATCCATGTACTGAGAACTTGCAAACTAGTGTCTTAAATACAGAGCCATTTTTTCAGCTCGTATAAATCGGCTTCGCTCTACTGCATGTTGTAACTCCACTAAATTTGAGTCATTTTAATCGATGGAACTAATCCAGTTTACTTCAGCCCAGGATCTAATCCACAATTAAAACTGGGTTTACAGTAGAAGTTTTCTCAAAGCAAAGTTCTTGTCTGGAGTTTGAGGTGATCAAAATTTTCCCTTGCTTGCTTCTTGGTTCCTTAATCCCCAATTAATTTTTAGATCCAAACACACATGTGACTTTTTCAAAGAACTTTCAAAGAACGCTCTGAGTCACTCCAATGAGTTCTGAAGCACAAAATACCCCTTGGTTGACGTTCTGAGATCATGAGCTGTGGTTATGTGTATTTCACTGTTCACATGGTAACCGAATCAAAAGAAAATCATAATGAAACACAATGGTTGGATTCAGAAGTAGGTTACAAAAACATTCTTTTGAGCATTCTTAACAATGGAGAAGAGATGGATTTACATTGGGCCAAATTCATCCTTGTTGCGGTGCCAATTATCTCACCGAAGTTGCACCTTGGAGTAACTCAATAATTAGGTAGAATTCTTTCAGTTAGACTTGTGCCGCCCCCACCCTCCCTCCAATGCTAACCTGAAAATAATTTGGCCGTGGAAAACCAGGACTCGGTATTTTTGTTAACTCTTTGTACGGCTTCATTTTTTAAATCATTAAATATTTAATGCAAATTTGCATTAGAAATTGATACTGAAGCTGGATTTATCAGAAAAGATGAGCCTCTGATGGTTTAAAGCAAAAACAGCTTCTGTAGGAGCATGAGAAGAAAGGGATGAAAAAGACTTAATTCTGCAGCTCTAAGCTGTCCTTTGTCTTAAAAGGTAAGAAAAGAATTACCATGGAAACTTGCTCACTCACTTCTTTTCATAGAAAAAGAGTTTGACTTAATTACTATGAACTTGTACTATCTTATCTTAAAATAATATTCAAGCTCCTTTTCCCGTGCAGGGTATTTATAGTGTCAGAAAGAACTAAGGAAAATGCTATCAGAAGGGAAATAAGCATTTGTCTGTGTTTAAATCATAGCTCTCTCTCTGTAGCAAACATTTTTATTGCTGTTGTGAAATTCACACCTCTCAGGAGGAAACCTTCTTATAGAATCTGCTGGTTTCGTTCAGCTCCTATACGTGTGTGTAAGCAACTGTAGCAAATCTCTTTTAACTGGCAACAATAAAGAACAGTAATTGCGCACTTTAATTTAAAATTACAAGAGTGTTCCTTCCTTTTCTGGAGGGAAACCTCTTCTGTGGGCCACTTTCCAGAACTAAATGCCTGATTCTCAGAAGAGAAAAACGTCATCTTGTTCAGACTTACAGAGAGCGCAACAGGCAAAACGTGGGACACGACAGAGAGCTCTGAGCGCTCTGCTTTTTCAGTCTTCCCTGTCCTCGCTCCGTTTGTACCGTCAGCTCAGGTGCTAATGAAATATTAGAAGATTGTGGTGCCATGAATTTATACCTGCAGCTCTTGGGGTCTGCCTTTGAGCAGGGTTTGCTCCCGAAGCTGCGTCGTGCCGTGAATCACGCTGGCGTTCACTCTGCTGGGGAGCTCCCATTGCTCCCTCTGCTCGCCTTCCTTCAATTTGTCCTCAGGAATAGGATCCTACAGCTGTTAGAAGGTGTAGGTTTCTTCATAGATTTTTTTCTAAGACAGCTTACCTTAGCCAGCAAGACCTGCGCTGTGCTCCTCACATGAAAGCTTCATCCAAACGCCTGGCAGTCTTAGCTCCTCAGCACTCACGGAAAGTAGAATCGGTTCTCCAAGTGTTAGACTTGACAGTCTAACCCACAGTAACTGTATTAAACATCTTACATTTCACAACTAAACCAGTAACTTCCCATGTATCTCAAAGTACTGCACAGGCTTTCGGTAGTGGAGCTTCAAAAATCTTTTCCGCCTAACTGGCCCTAGGAAGGGTGGAGTCTGCGCTACTGAGTGACGTAGGAACAGCGTGTATCGTTGTTTATCTCTGAGATAATCCTTGGGTTTCATGTCGCATCTGTGAGGCTTCCAGTCGTCTTCTGCTGCTAGACTGCCAAGAATTCTATCTGTGGGAGTGACAGTTCCCTAGAAAAAAGGCAAACAGAACTTTCAGTCTAAAGTAATTTAATTTAGTAGAAGACAAGCTTTAGAAACCAACAAAAACAAGGTTTCCATGATGCAGGAAACGTCTCTCTCCTAAAGCTCTCTGCAGTAATTTTAGAACTAAATGGCTGACATCTTTCACAGAAACACAGAACGGCGGGGGTTACAAGGGCCCTCTGGAGATCCCCCAGCCCAACCCCCGTGCTAAAGCAGGTGCCCCCAGAGCAGGGGGCACAGGAACGCGTCCAGGCGGGTTTTGAATCTCTCCAGAGAAGGAGACTCCACAGCCTCTCTGGGCAGCCTGTGCCAGGGCTCCGTTACTCTCACGGTAAAGAAGTTCCTCCTCATGTTTGCACCCCCTAGAATTCTACGAGACTTAATAGTTTAAAGGCACTTGTTTTTAGAACAGCATAGATTTGTGGCAATAGTAGATGTATTTAATTGCGCTGTGATAAATCAAGTCCTGTTTCNTGCACCCCCTAGAATTGTACGAGACTTAATAGTTTAAAGGCACTTGTTTTTAGAACAGCATAGATTTGTGGCAATAGTAGATGTATTTAATTGCGCTGTGATAAATCAAGTCCTGTTTCTGCTTTTTGGCACCTTTGCGTTGTAACAGCAATCTAGAAGTTTCTCAAAATAATCGAGAATCTACCAATACACTTAATAGAAGAAGATTTAGCGTTGTTGTCTTCCGACTTAGTTTGTCCGTGATTTTGCCCTGTGTTTCTCAGGGTGAAAAAGACAGTAAGACACACACAGAGAAGAGAATATGGTGAATTTGAGTTGCGTGTAAGAAAATTGTTATAGTATGGTTTTAAATGCAAACCATTAAAACCTGAATGCACCACGTGGGCAACACGCTCCCCTGTATCATTATCTTTACGCGCCAGGAAGGTTGATACAACCCACTTTTACATCTTGGCACTAAAGCTTCAAGCTTCAACATTTTAATTCAGCTGGTTTTAATAATGCTTATAACATACAAAGATCAGCTCCAACTTTGCTGAGGAAAAACTGTATTTTCTGGTATCTGCTAAGCTGTGTGTCACGAGTTTCTGTAATAACTACCAGGGATTAGGTTAATAGCATTACAGCTGGAAGTGTTACTTCCGACTTTGTGAGAGACCTGTTTACGATTTACAAGGTTGGAGTGATTAGTAGTGCAGATGCAGGCTCTGCTGGTTACAAAAGCTTATGTTGGCTGGAAAGCATAGTGGATTCATTTTCTGGAAGAAAAATACGATATGTTAGAGTGAAAGGTGTTGCTGTGTATGGAGAATCTCGGGCTCGTTAGAGATCTATTCACACAAGTAAAAAATTGTTGATAACATGCTGCTAGGATTCCCCCGCCAGTAAATGGGATGTCACATAGCAGCATACATTCCAGAAATTTATGAAATAAACTGGTTCTGAAAACACTTAAGTGGCAAATCCCTATAATCCACACGATGACAAGTCAGGTCTTCCAGGAGCATCGTTACGTGGGAAAAATTCTTCATTACGAAGCATGGCTTAAAGACCCTGGAAGTCACTACAGAATCTGGTTGGCTTTTATTCTGAAGAGTAGCTGTGGCCATCCCTCGCTTCAGCCAGTCCACTTAGAAGGAATGTAACGATGCCTTCTAATTGTGTAAGACGGGTACCTCTCAATTTCCATGGAGCTGTATCTTTACAGACAGAGACTTCTGGCTGCTGTGCTGGACATCTTCACATCTAAACTAAGTTTCCAGCTACGTCAGGCCTTTCATCTAACAGCTTGATCAGATGCACCCTTCTTGTGAAAATGGTGGCTTTAGGGACTTTATCACACTGTTAACTAAACTAGTTCTAACTATTACAGTTGCATATTGAGATTTTCTGATCTAAAACTTTGAATCAAAATAAATAAGAGTGTTTGATCATAGAAGACCTGACAATGCAAAAAGTAAATTCTGACAGTTTTTATACTAATCTTCCTCCTTTAAATCATCGGCACCAGTGTCCATGGCGTTGCTAACCATGATTTACACCATGAGGCCAGCTAATGCTGTCCTTTCATTTGTGGGTTTTGTTGGCTCTCTGGTGCTCTGGTAATCTCAGTTTGACTTCTTTGCTCCTAAGTGGTTTCAAAAGATCAACGTTTTCCCTTGCTATGCTATAAAATGGAAAACTACTGGTTCATACTGACTGTTCTTCAAAGCATGGGAAGGAGTGATTAGACTCTGACCACAACGGTAAAAAGCCCTGTGTTTCATTTAATTCCCTTTCTGCTACATTTTTCTTAAAGATATCTTACTAGCTGCAGCTTTCTCCAAATAAACAGGAACTGTGTTGGAATACCTCACGCTCAAAGTGAAGCCTGCAAAATTTGCATTTGTCAGATTTTACAATGAGGTGGAAAAATGGCACTCTTTACTCGGAACAAACTTGAAACATAATTGCTTGTAAGCTAAGCAGATATCAAATTCTTTTGGTCATAAGTTAAACCATGCTTTGGTTTTGCAGATTGCAGCCCCCCTAAAAGGACCGCATTTGCTACCATTTGCTAGGGCGTTTAATACCATCTGAAAAAATTGATGGTATATAATGTAACTAATGGAATACCAAGACTCCTGTGTCATCTTCAGACATAAAGACAGCCTGACTCTTCCTAGGCTTATGTACCTATCCAACATTTCAACATCAGACTAAAATGTTGCCCAGTCACAAGGACAGTTGCGCTAAAGATGCTTACTTCAACCAACCTGTCCCGCGCACAAAAATTTTGCAAAATAAATTGTGTCCTTCTGAAGAACTTCAGTCTAAAGAGCGTCCTAAATTTATCCTCCAAGGTAGTAAAAGATTGCGACAGTTGGAAATTCAGTCCGTCTCTCCAGGAGGCTTTCTGTCACCGCTGCTGGGAAGCTCCCATGCCAAATGGCAGCCCTGACTGAAAGCATGACCGTCAGTGACCCTTAGCTTGCTCTCATAGCATAGGACCTTAAAAATGCTTCAGAGAACCTCAGAGGAAATTCAGGTCACAGGAGAGACTCTTTCAAATTTGCCTAGAGGAACTGAGTTGTTTTGGTTTGTGTTGTTTTCTCTTCCTGCCAGGATGTATTTCTCCTGGAGAAAAAAAAAAAAAAAAGATGACTGAGGGATGGTATTGTCCCAGGGAAAGGTGGCCATAGCATGAACAAAGGGTAAAGGGGAGTGGAAGAGAATTACAAGTGCTTTGTGTTTGTTCGTATCTGTTTAAAGTGCTGTGTTGCTGATGCTTCTAATGCCATATGGTGGAACAGCTGATGGTTAAATGCTGATGCTGAAACATGATGCTGACACAGCAGATGCTAAAACGTGATTGTGGCAAAGAAGATAGCAAAACACTGAAGGTGAAACACCAGTGCAGAAAATGTTGATGATAAAATAGAACCCTCTGATGTTCCTCTGTTAGAAATGACGTTTCTGGAGCTGACAATAACTGTAGCAGCCCAGATGATGTTTGGAAGGCCAGACTGGAGAGTTGCCAGATGCGTGGGAAAGCAGAGGAGTTGTNGTGGCTATAGCATGAACAAAGGGTAAAGGGGAGTGGAAGAGAATTACAAGTGCTTTGTGTTTGTTCGTATCTGTTTAAAGTGCTGTGTTGCTGATGCTTCTAATGCCATATGGTGGAACAGCTGATGGTTAAATGCTGATGCTGAAACATGATGCTGACACAGCAGATGCTAAAACGTGATTGTGGCAAAGAAGATAGCAAAACACTGAAGGTGAAACACCAGTGCAGAAAATGTTGATGATAAAATAGAACCCTCTGATGTTCCTCTGTTAGAAATGACGTTTCTGGAGCTGACAATAACTGTAGCAGCCCAGATGATGTTTGGAAGGCCAGACTGGAGAGTTGCCAGATGCGTGGGAAAGCAGAGGAGTTGTCAGCTATTTGTTAGTAGGAGATAGTGAGCAAAGTTTCTTGCTCTTTGCTCTAAAGGCAAGGACACAAATCCTTTAGGAAGTAGCAAATCAGTTGTGAAACTTACTTTCCGCCTCTCACAGTCCATCCAGCAGAAGCTTGCATCAGCTATATGTTGGTCTTACAGACATGAGAGAGGCTGGCTGCAAACCAGCACGTTTCCAGCTGGTCACAGCGGAATAACGAGGTCATCCAACACACGCACAGGCTGGTTGCTTGCTCGCCTCCCTTAACATTTATGTATTTTTTTATGATTCTAAACATTTAGAGCAAGAGTTTGAAACATTTAGTTGCAACAAAATGTGGGCCAGTATTTTTTTAACAGGAAAAGTCATTCTGGAGCGTGCTTGTCTAAGCTCCTGAAAGATGGCCTTGACTTTATTAGCAGATACACACTGTGTGTCTCGCGAGGCACAGGAATGGCATTTTGTTCATCACGTACCCAAGTTGTTTTAGAAAACTGAAGTAATTTTAAAAACTGGGAGAGGGCCAAATAACTCAAGTGGCGATGTAAAAGTTATAAGAAGATGTATTTTCAGATATTAAATATTCCCCAGTCCGATGGTCTGTGCCCTCAGAAAATCCAGGGTAAGTTGAGCAGCTCTCTTGGGCATCAGGAAAAGCTGCTCCTGTTTCCTGCAGACCAGAGCTTGTTCTGCTTCTTAGCTTGATGACTGAATGTAGATTGAATGGTAGAATACAAAATTCATATTATTAAAATTTATGATTATTTCAGTAACCATTTACTCGTCAAAGCTCTTGCAGTATGCATGGGAAGGGGGATGGAGAAAGTTTGACCACTGGCATGCGATTATTTGGAAAGGACGTAGAGCATGATCAGCACCTTCCACAAAAACTGAGGGTGTTCAGCCTGTGAAATTTAATTAGAAGCCTTCAAATTGTACGTTTCCTTTGAGAGTCCTGGTGTGTGTTTCACTTGTTTGTTTGCAGCTTACTGTGTCCTCTAAAAGAGGCAGCAGGGAGGAGGACTTGTTTCTGTCTGCAGTACCATCTGCTGCGCTTTGGTCAGACGAGCTCTGTGAACACAGGCAGACCTGAGGGATGCTCCTGGAGTACAGAGAGGGCACAACGAGATCATGAGATGGTTTGGTGGCAACCGATAAGAAGAACAGAGAGAAGCCAGGTACAAAGCATGGGAACCATTTACATAACCACTGATACATAGTGTGGTTTGAAATACCTAAAGGCATTCAGCTGTCTGCAAAGAACCGGCTCAGACACATGATCTATGGGAGACCTGCACCCTCTGAAGACGTGGTCCCTCAGATACCCTGCGGCTTCTCAAAAGGCACAGCATGCCAGTGCATAGATACACGAGTCCCCTCCCAGTAGCTTTCTGCCACCTGCACAGAGCTTGTTGCAGCAAACGAAGCCGCTGAATACTCTCTGTGATGAGAACAACACAGAAGGGAAAGCAGAGGGAGATCTGCTTTCAAACTCTTTGATTCTGTTTTATGTAGCAGATCTCTAGTTAAAAAATGGGTTGTTCTAATTCATATTTAGAGATTCGGAATCCTTCTAGGGTCTTTGTTTTAAGGAAGAGGACTCAGCAATTGCACCCCGGGCTCTGCCTCACCCATTTGTCCAGAGAAGGATGTTTCCAGAGTAAGCACCAGGTTCGCTCACTGGAGAGGGTAAGTAGACTGGGCGTCCCTGGACTGACTGTGAGTGACTGTTAGGGAATCAAATATTAATGGTGAGTAACAGGAGTGCAGCTTTTACTGACAGGCACCCTTACCTTCTGAAGTGATGAGCCACGTTAAATAACGTCGATGCTAGGAGGGGGTTGATAGCCTTTAGCTACACACAGGATTGGGCCTAGATCTCAACTCTGGACAGACGTGTGGGAGAGCCGACACTACCATAACTTTCCTCCAGAGAGAAACTTGCACGGTTGCACACTGAAAATGTGATTGATTGATTAGTTATTTTACAGTAGGTTGTACCACTTGAGTGAATTTTAGTGGACTTTCATGTCCAGCTCATGGCTTTCCTGGTTCCACGCTTGCAATCTCTTTCCCAGACTGAATCTTCATTTGGAGTTCCCCTGGGGAGGTGTTGTGGTGGCTGTTTGTTTGCTTTGTCAAAGTGACAAAAACATCAGAAAGAGATCAGTATGGAGTATGATCTAGAGTCTACCAACACTTAAGTCCAGAAAACTGGCTCCAGCATCCAGCCAAATGTCAATAGCTATACAGAAGTCTCTAGCACAGAGCCTGGAGGAAGGAACACAACTGTTGTCCCTGGGAAAGTTCATTCCAGTGTGAAAGCTTATGGTTAAATTAGTTCCAAAAATGTTCTTGAAAAGTAATTTGCACTCCAGTGATTTGGGAAGAGGTTCGGTGTTTGGTACCTAATAACGATAGCTGGCGTTGGAGGGGATGTTATTTTAATTGTAACAACATGGTGATGGCATTTTCAGGAAGGGATCCCACAGAGTTCTGACTGCAGACGTTTCTCTACTCACAGCATTTAAACAGCTGCCAAAGCATTTTCATTAACAGGTTATTTGGATACAGTATATGCAGGCTTATGCTGTGCTATCACTGCTTCACAGCTCTTCTTTCACTTTCTTGACTTTCTTGGAAAGACGAGCCAAATAGATTTGGCCAGGGCCGGTGCCTCAGACTAGAAGGCAAAAAAGCAAGTGGTGAGTGGGAGCCGGTATTGCAGCTCTGTACCACAGAGCAGGGCGAGAAGCACAGCCCTCGAGATCACCAGCAGCTGCAATCTCACTCCACATGCAGAGCAATGGTAGGACATTTTCAATGTCTGCACATCCCTGTTGGCTGATGCAGTAAAAGCCTTCCTAAGGTTCGTAACGTAGCTGTACTTAGAGACTGGGAAACTCCAGCTTCAGTCTTTACATGAAAGCTCTATAACTATCACATTTGTGACTTGCTGTCAAAGGTTGTGCTGGTGTAACTAATTGTCAGTGACCTTGCTGGCATTTAGAACAGCTGAGGATCTTGCTCAAGGGCAGGAGCTGGGACCCAGCATTCCTCTGCTCTGAGCAATGCATGGAATGGCCAGGTCTCATCCCACATGTATCGCCGTATGTGAGGAGTAACAGCAGGAACCCTGGAGTCAGACCAGTGCACGGTGAGAATCAGGCCCAGCTACTTGTGCTTGCAAAGTCACTTCTCCTGAGAACATGCATCTCTTATCGTACTTCCTCAGCACAGCTTGGGTAAGGAAAGAATTCGGGGAGTACCTGGGGCCTGTCAGAGCTTGCAGCTATTCTCATCTCGATTCAGCTACACGCTCACATTGCTTAGAAGACTTTGCAAAAGTATTACCATCCCAATCAGATCACAGTGCTCTATTTTATATATATTAGAGTCTCTAACCAACAAATCTTTATGCAAAAAACCCCCTGAAAATAACTCCATGTAAATCATCATCAATTCTTTTATTATTCATTAAAATAACATTAATCATAAACCTCTTTGGTATTCATGTGGATGTAATATGTAGTTCCAAAGGAATTATGGATTAAAGGGGACTTAAGCTCAGAACACTCAGTTCTCTATGAACGTACTGTGTTCATTATGTTAGATTTAGTGTGAACTATTTTCCTCAGTATTATTAGAAGGGAGTAATGGTTGAGTTTCGCATTTATTTGAAAGTGATTAAAGTGAAATTTTCACCTTGAATAAAACAGCAGCAACATTTTCACAATTTTTATCATGCCCACAAAAGAAATCTCTTCTCAAAAGATTGGAAATAATCCTCCGAAATCTACCTGCAGCTGATTATATTAACCCGTGAGAAATACACATTTCCACCTCTGCAGATTATTATTTTTTTAAACTTTACACTGTTGAGGTTGCTCATATCTCTGCCGCTCACATGCACCTAGGGGTAATGTTAGGATCACTGCACATTCACTCTTCTGTTTCTGACTTCTGAAGGCCCTACATTAATATTCTAAGACTCGTTACTCTTGTAAAAACTAACTGGTTTATTGAACATTGTGAGTCTGGCCTCATGTCTGCATAGTACTAATTAAAAATCACAAACTTCTCTACCAGCAGGAAGCTTTGTAAGATGCGGTGTGGATTTTTTAGAGGATTTAATCCAGTTTCTGTGTACCTAAACCAGAGGGCGTTTTGCAGGCACTCTTGTGAGTTTAGAGGTATTATTTAAAGAAATAATTCTATAATGAGTATACTAGGTTGGATTCTGCCCAACCTACTTTTTTACACCACAGTACTAGGCAAATTAGCTCTAGGCATGGGAGGTCTGATGATGAGAAATGAATTTATCCCAGGAATTCCAGAGGTACGGGTTGCAGAGGGCCTTGTTCCTGCCCATGAACCTACCATGCAGTTGATAGCATTTGCTTTCCAAAGCACTCACCTTATCTGAAGGGCAGAAAGCCCTCCAGATGCCTGGAGGTCGGCTCATGTTTCGCCGCTGAGCTTTTCCTGTTTGAATGGAGATTTACATTAAGACCTTTATGAGACAGCATATAGGGCCATATTTTATGAGGCAGTGGATTTCTTTTCATTTTGTATTAGCAAAGTATGTGTAATCCTAATTAAGAAATAAGTTAATCCTAATGTCAACTGGCATAAATCCTGTGAGGAGGAGTGTTTACATTTACAAAGTACTTGGATGTAATTGCTTGCCTTTGGTCCCTGCGTTGTCCTTGTTCCTGTGCAGCCTGATCTAGGGCCAGGAGAATCGTAGGACCATAGAATGGCCTGGGTTGGAAGGGACTCTTAAAGGTCATCTAGTCCAACCCCGCTGCCGTGGGCAGGGACATTTTTCATTAGATCAGGTTGCTCAAAGCCTCATCTGACCTCCTGAAATTGAACAGCTTGAAGAGCTGGTTGACTGCCCTTGCAAACGCTCAGCTTGTTTGGTGGAGAGTCACCAGATGTTTTGTACTTGTCTGGACACTGTTTAGGCTCCTTGCCTGTCCCTGTCATGCATAGTACAACTTTTTGTAAGTTCTTTTGGTAACTCTAGAGGGTTTTGGTTGTTTGGGGTTTTATTAACTTTTATGGATTCTGAAATGCCAAAGCTTCCAGGGACTATTCCTACTATTAGACATTTAAATTCCTTACCACAGCTGTGACTAGGTGTTCTGACTTAGCCTCACATCACTAAAACTAGTTTTGGGGTTTTTTAATTAAAGAAAGATAGAAAAAAATATAGGTTTTGACAACTACATTATTCAGAAATGGGAAGAAATTGCAAAAAGTCGGAATTAACTCCAATTAAAGTTCCAAATGATCCCTTCACCATGCCCCTGAGCCACGGTCTGGGCTGACGGGGCCCCCTTTCAGCCTGGATTTCTCCATGACAAGCACCTTCCCCACTTCCAGGCCCTCCTGATGGCCGCTCTGCGCTGCTCCCAAAACGATTGCAGCCCGATTCCCCGCAGAGGCGTTCCTGTAAATATGTGCTGGGTGAGGATGGTAGCCACTGCTGCATAGGTGCTAACCTGTCGTTATCTGTGTGTATCAGTGACTTCCACTAATTCAGTTAGAAATGCGGTGTGTGATTTTTTTTTTTTCCATCCTCTGCTCTTCTCTGCAAAGACTTTGAGAAGAGAATTGCGCGCTCTCTCAGAGAGAATTTCAGTTTGTTCTTTGACACATGATTTTCTTAAGGACAAATCCAGGTCTCAAGTCATGATCCACTCAGACCGTTCATAGGTAAACTGAAATGGCTTCAGAGGCAGGGAGCACTGTAAGCCTGTGCGCTGAAGGGTGGGGGGTCCTTGCTGGCTTTTTGAGGGGACAGATGAGAAGAGAGCTGCCCCCAGGAATGGCTTGGGGCAGGGGGCAGGGCCAGACCAGCCTTAGGGGAGAAGCTGGTGGGAGAAAGGGGGAAAACAAATCCCTTTCCCTGCCACTCCCATAGCACACCGAAGCCTGGATTCTGTAAAAATACTTCTATGTAGAATAAAGATGGCTGTGTAAGGAAAGCTATAGCACTAAATACCTTCAAATAGTGCCGCCTTTAGTCTGTAGGGAACCTTTATCTGCTGCAGTCACAGCTCTCCTGCTAGAAATCAGCCTCTTTATCTCTTTTTGTATGAAGCATGGTGCAGCGGGAATAGAAGAGTTTCTGCTGGCTCATGTGGCACGCATCATTGTGTTTCTGAACCTGTCTCAGTTATTAATAATGAATTGGTCTTCACAACACAAATATAAGGGAAGGTGGTTAACACGGTCATTTTTGGTTCCAAAAAATGGAAGCACTGAGAGACGAAGAGAGCTGGTCAGGATCGTCCTGCACCAGAAACTGGAAACTGAACACAGGCTTCCCGAGTGCTAGTTGGTTTAAAAACTTCGCATTTCTTTTATTACTGTCTTGCCCTGAAGAGTTTATCTTTTTGTCCTATTCCTTTCCCCTTTCTTTGCCTGCTGTTAGTGTAGTACAGAGAGCCACGTAAGCACAACTTCATATTCTACCAAAAAAAGTTGAAAGGCCTCAGGACGTGCTCGATTTGCAACATACAATGCCATTTTGCAAGACAAAAGTCATATTGCTGTTACTGAAAATAGTGAGAAAAAGCATAATGCCGTGTGCTGCAGCGGTCCATGCTGTTCAGATGTGCACGTCTGTCCTTTTCTCATGACTATTAACTGCTCTTTTGTTCCTGGTGTTCCTTCTCTCCTTCGGATCACGTGCTGGTCAAAAGCTGCTTGCTGTTTTGTACATCAGAGAAAGGAAATAAATAAAGGAACGGGATTTTTCACTGCAGGTTTATGATCACCTGTGATGTGGAAGGCTGCCAAAGGGAGCGTTGGCATGCTCAGGGACTGGAGTTGCTGGTGTTAGTGCTTGTGCAAGCTGCCTGGTAAGCTGGATCAAGCAGCAGTGGGTGACTGCTAACTTTGTTTCTCCAGCGGGGTAAGAAGATTGGCAACATTAATTTTCAGCTGAATTAGCTCTTTTGATAGCAGTCCAAGAGACAGTCTTGAAGCAACCATCGAGTCAGAGCAGCCAGTGCTGCTTTGCTGTTGTGTAGTCTGTTCGTAGACCCAGAATTGCTCTGAGAGGGATCTTCAGTTCTGTTCTGTTACAGGTTTTTAATCATGTATTTCTGTCACCTGCTCATACGTAGCATAGGTGGAGAGGGAGAAGTGCTCAGATACCTTTGATATTCAGCCAGGATAAACCGAAGTAACGTTCACGCTGCTTTACAGTGTCCTAAACAGAGCAGCAGCAGAGCCGCAGCGGTGCCGTGTAAACTCTCTGTACCTACACCACAGCGTACCCCGACTTATGCCCTGAGGAGCTTTGCTGTTCCTGGAAGGTTTGGGATGGGGTTTCTCTTGAAGTAACAAAAGAGGATGACATGCCCAACACTTCCTGTATGCAGCCCTCTGCTTCACTCCGAACACCGTCACTTTTTAAGTGCTCCTCACTATTACTAGTAGCGGATGTGTTTAAAGTGAGAAAGTCGCCTTTGGGGCCCTGACCAGGGTGGTGTATCAGTCCTCTGATAATCAGGAGAGGGGGAAAATGCACTGAGAGAGAGTGAGAAAGATGATTGAGCCAGAGAATCCCAAAACGTTAAGAAAAAAGCTTTCTTGATGAAGGATTTTTACTGGGTATGGTGGGAATTTGCTGTAGGGAAAAGTAAATCTTGTGAGAAACTGGGCAGTGAGTGGGAGGAGGGGAAGAGCTGGATTCCAGCCCGGGGCTCCCACCTGGGGTGCTGCCCCGTAAACCCTTCGCATCCACTGAGCTCAGCGGCACAAGAGGGTGGCCAGTGCCTTGCAGGGAAAATTCCCTAATGAATAAACGTCTTCATTTTAAATCACTGTAGGCTCCTGATTTTGCATTTCATTTCCAATTGCAGTTATCCAATTTTCAGTTTAGGCCCTCTGAAGTGTAGAAAAATAGAAGTAAACTGCAGAAGAAGGGGAGAAAAAAACTTTAAAAATTGCTAAAATGACGCACAAAGAGAGAGAGAGAAAATGACCTTTGGTTGGGCATCCAACAGTGCAAAGAAATTCTAAAGTAGTTTGCTTTGAAGTACATTTCAGTCAGAGGGATTTTCTAGCAGTAAAATCGGGCACTTAGGAGGGATTGCATATAATTTCCACTCTATGCCAGTATAAAGCTTCAAACATAATGATTTTTTTTTTTTCCATTCAGCACCAATAACTAAAGCCCTCGGTCATTAATAATGACTCATTCTTCACCTGCACTGTTTGAACTACATTTGTCATCTACTTACTAGCCTTTAAAAGAACTTAACCTGGCTCTTCCTTCTGCCTTGTCTTTCAGTTTCTGAGTAATTTTCCCTACAAATGACATACCTTAGAATTTGACATTTATGTAAGACACTGTACCTTGTGTTAGAAGTGCTTTTATGTTGCATTTGTCTTATTTCTTGGTGTTGCTATTACATACTACTACATTTTACTACATTGTTTAGTTTAATCCTCCCATAAGAGTTATCGGGTCAGGAATGGTAGGGGTTTGGGAGCAGGGAGTGGGAGGAGGTTGGTACGGTATCTCCAGCACCAGAACTTCCTGCCAGGTACGAGGTGGAACAATTCACCTAGAAGGCAGCCAACCTGTCAGAAAGGTTCTTTGGACACTAATGTATTTCACCATAAAATCTGTAGCTGACATCTGTAGAATGACCTAGTTTAGTATCTAGTTGAGGCAGCCAAGCAGGTGCCGGTAGCACCCAGGCGTCCATGAGGAGTGAAAGCATCTTTCTCAGTATATGAACTCCAGCGATCTGAACGTTTAGCAGCAATGCCTGTTGTGTTTTTCCTTGCTTTATTAACAGCCTGGGTATAGCAGGACATAAATGCTGTTTCAGCTCATACCCTTCCTTGCATTTAAGATATGGCTGAAGACCAGGTGAAGAGTGACAAGATTAGCCCTTGCGCCTGTTTCCTACACACATCTGTAGGAACTGTCATATCAGAAAAGTCCAGTTGTGCCATTTAATCTGCTGTTGCGTCCTCAAAAATGGCAAAGTCCTCTGGTCTAAACAGCAGTTGCGCATCTATTCCGTACAAGAAGAAATATTTCTAGCTGGAAACTTTGTCTGCGATTAACATAAACTCTGTTGGTATTCGTGTTATTTTATCTTTTAGCCTGAGAAATGTTTTCTGTTTTACCAATTACAAAGTCCTGAAGCAGTCACAGTATCCGTAAGCAATGCTAATGAGGGAAGCGAGCCTTGCTCCCACCAAAATCACTGTAAATTTTGTCAGTGAACTTCGTGTCAGAAAGAGCTGGCCCTTTTACAGAACATAAAAATAAACCAAAGCTGTAAAAAACATAATATTTTCTTAAGGGAGTCATCCTTTTGTGTTTTCTTTCCGTGCCTGAAGTGCCTTTTGTAGAAAGGTTACTAACCTGCAACAGATGAAAGTTAAAAGAGCACGGTTAGAAGGCAAAGTAAAAGGTGGTTATGAACATATGGCTGGTAGAAATTATTTTTAGAAATGAAAGATAAAAATGTTGAAAAGATAGGCAACCAGTGCAAACCAATGTACCATAAACTGAAAGAACTTCATAATCAAATATTTATGGCTCTCTTTGCAGTGTTTGAAAAATTAAATTATTAAAAGCAAATATTGTGGCAAATAGGTTCCCATCAATCTCAATAAAAGTTACATTTCACTATCACTGTCACATTATTATTTTTTGCTTTCAGTCTTTCAAGATTGAAGAGAACAGTAACAAACTCCAGTAACAAATCAAAGCTTTTCAGTGTAATTTACTTGGTGAGTAATTTCTAATTGATTCAGACTGATGGGGCTGCATAGTTTGATGTATTGCTGAAGCGAGAGATACTTTGGATGAAGTGAATTTATAAGCACCTCTTCTCCAAAGAAAAATGGCTGCTATATTTCATTTTGTCATTTTTAGCTGTAGCAATGTTCCTGTATACCTATCTGTGTGGACTCTTAAGAAAAGAAAAACCCGAAATAGCATGTACAGCTGTCAGGAACCCCACTCCTTTCCCGCAGCGGAGGGGGGAGCCAGCTCCCGCGCTGCATCTCAAGCGTGGGGAGCCGGACACAATGAGTATTTACCCCATACTGGCAACCTGGTGTGCGTGTACCGCTCGCTCCTTCTCTCTTCTTTTTTGAAAGTGTAGTTGCTTAGCAACATAATTTAGTCACCTGCAGGTCAGGGTTCAGATCTTGTTAATGTCATTGTGAATTAGAAGGAGGAAATGACTTTGGGGGTTTTACAGCTTCTTTGTGACATTGCTGTTAACCAAGAGGTTCGTATCCTGTTTGTTGGAAAACCTTCACTGACTGCTTGTTTTTTGTGTGATTATTTCCATACATATTTTGCAATATCTCTAAAGTGAAGAGGGGAGAGTGGAGAATGACAGAAGATATGTTATGTGATACACTCATTGTAGATGTTAAAAGTCAGAAGGAGTGCTTTGCACCCAATGACAAATTGCTTCATTTTAGGGCAAATTAGACTCCAGACTTTGGAAAGAATTGTTCCAAAGTCAATCCTGCTCTGTCCTCTTGTCTTTCCCCACAGCACATTCAGGGAGGCTTTCAGGAGAGCAGAAGCAAGTTCTCCTCCACATGCGGCTGCCACTTTATTTCCCACAGCAGAAATCCCTGTAGGCTGGTGCCTCGGGGGAGCAACCTAAATTTAGCAACTACAAAATTCATCTTGAATTCTTGCTCCGCACACTTGCAACCTCTCAAATGCCGTCTGATTCTCCCCGCTTCAGCCTGGTGTAATAATAGCTTCGGTCCTCCCCTGGCACCCTGCTCTGGTCAGACTGAGACGTTTCCCGAGGCCGCTTCCTTAGTTTAGAGTGGAGGATCTGACGCATTCTAGCTGATGCAGTCCCAAATGCTGAGAGACTTGCAAGGCCACTCAGGCTTGGAGAAGTGTGTGCTTTCTAACCTGCCTGGGTGCCTCTGGGGATGCTTCACACCCATCAGATCTGTTCAGCTCATCGTGCAGAGCCAGCAGGACAGGGCCATAGCGCGAGGTTGAGGAGCGTCAAAGGCTCAGAAAAGCAAATGGGATTTTTGCGTGTTCTGGGTGTGAAGGAAAGTCTTCGCCATTTTGATAGAAATATCTGTGTAGACCTCTCGGAAAGGTTTTTCCACTTCATTGGCCAAAGCAGCTGAAAGGAAAGCATGCATACATCCATGTCTACATATACATATGTCTAGTGTGTGTGTTCTTATTATTGTGGATGAAGATCCAAATTTGATCCAAACTGGAACAGGTTGGTCCAAAATTAAATATTTCATTTTCAGGATGATAAACGCTTTCTATTACTATTTTAAAATAAGGTATTCAAATCATAAGTAGAATTCTCACTGAAAAAGTGAAAAGCCATAACACTTTCCTTGGAAAATAACAGAATTAAATATTTTGCATGTACTAGAAACATTTCTTCATTGTTTAGAGCCAGCACAGTTTTATCAAATTCAATCTGAATTCATGGGTGGCTACAATCCTCCTAAAATAGCATTTCTTGGCAAGCTTATTATTCACCCTTCTTTTTAGCCAAAGTTTGCATTTGATTTCCTGATCAAATTTATATGCATTGCTCTTGTCTCTTGATTTGGAATCCTGTGGTAATGGCTGTGCCCCACTGAGGTTTTCACATACGCGTTGTTTCGCACGGGCTTTGTGGCTCAATTGTAAGCTGTGCGAGAAGCTGCAGTTGTGTTCGCTGTTCACAAACACAAGTAATCCCAGGATCATTTGCATGGGTGATTTGTGGTCTGGAGTTCATTAATCTTTTGCTGTGACTGTGTTCATTATTTGTGCTATGTGACTGGTCAGCTAAGACATATGGGGCCAGATTGCCAGCTGCTGAAAATCAGCGTGGCTCCGCTGATGGATGGAGGCAGGCTGGTTTCTGTCTGTGACGGATTGGATCCTGGAACAGAGGGGCTTCCTCCTTGTTCGCCAGGCTTTGAGGCAGGCTGTGCTAGTTTTTGTGATGTATGAGCTTCTACACAGGTGAAATCCACCTGTGAAACAAGCTGCCTCCTGATACCTTGCTTATGTAAACATTTGGGCTCTTGTAAAAAAAAAAAAAGAAAAAACAGTGTGAGCAGGTGTTTGCAAACAAAAGTTAAAAAGGCAACCAATAAATAGCTGAACTGAAAAACTCACTTAGAAATTTTTTAATTTTTGTTCAGGTGACTCCCAAAATGCAAAACCATTCATTTCTTGGGTGTCTGTTTTAGTGTTTCAGCTGAGACACAGGCTCAGCTCGACTCCACTTCCTGCAAAAGCTTCAGTAGTGACAACGATATTATGCAGCTGCTGTCCTAACACGTAAAACCTGAGTAATACCATAAACCATTATTTACAAGGATTGATGCAACAAGCGTCAGTGATTCCGGGTAAAGCTTTTTAAAAACTGAAGCTGGCAAAGGCCCAGTGCCGTACTGCCAGCTTGTAGCGAGCTTTGCAGAGGGGAGTCCAAATCACTGGCAAAAGGGAACTTTACCAACATTTCTGTGCTTGCATTCAGAACTGACCAGGCAGGAGCAACTACGTAAACTCAAAATGTCTCATGGACCTGCCTTCGCATGAATTAACTGTAGAAAGATTTCAAATGCATTGCCTTACTCAGGCCCTTAAGAAGTTGTTGGCTCATGAGGTGTAAATCACTCATGCAACAGGCGTCTACCATCGGGGTGCTGATTGAGACTAATGCTGCAGTGGGTAGCTGGTGAGACAGCAGAATGGCAATTAAAACTGAGAGGAGGGAGTATTTCCTCCA
The DNA here is from genome assembly GCA_013398225.1 of Steatornis caripensis. Classification (NCBI taxonomy): domain Eukaryota; kingdom Metazoa; phylum Chordata; class Aves; order Caprimulgiformes; family Steatornithidae; genus Steatornis; species Steatornis caripensis. The sequence goes on from VZSC01007239.1 coordinate 165,528, forward strand.
TCCTTCCTTCCTTCTGGGTAGCATTGGCATTACGGTTTTAGGCCAATAGCTGGATTTGTCAACCTCTACCTGTATCGTGCCAATCTCCAGGAGCACCTTTAACGTGTGACAGATACCAATGAATATAAAACCTCCCTTTACCCATGTTAGAGGTCATAAATTTAGAAGAATATGGAGGTGGAAGATTTGTACTGGTGTTGATTGTCCACCATCCCTCTCTACCTCTTCCCCTACCATTTGACAGGGACATTATAGCCAATAATAATGCTGTGCAGTTACGGGAGGTGAAACTTTGATAACTTTTGGAAAGTTTTTATCTAGGGATCTCAAAGCGCTTTCTAAACATTGACTTTCACAACTGGTTTGCTAGTTAAATGTAAGGCTGGGGAAAAGGGAAGTACCACATCTTGCCGTTCTACGTGGAAAATCAGTAACAGAGCTCAAAGTAGAAGCCAGAAGTTTTTCCTCCATCTCTCTGCTCTTTCTCCAAATGGGACAGACTGCTCTTTGCAGAAGAGTCAGGTGCCTTTGCAGAACAGTGACTAGTTAAAACTCAGTACCCTGATAACACCTAATAAAAGCAAAAGTCAATTGACACACGCAACAGTAGAGTGAGGAGTAAACAAGAAGAAAAGTCACACTGGACAGCTAGGTATTTTGGCTTTAATCATGACACATTTAATCATGACACAAATGTTTCACATTTCCCGGGCACTAGAGATTTGGGGGTTCAAGTGAAAGGAATGGAGGATAGATTTTAAAAAGCCTTCATGTATTGTTTTATCTATCATGTATTTTCTCAAAGACATCCAAACCTCCCAGCAGCGCAGGTCTGTGAGACTGCCGTATGCTTAATGTTGGTGGCTAGGGACAGGTTTTTCATGAGGGTAAGTCCCTGGTTTGTTTGTTGTTGGTTTTTTTTCTACATGTGCCTGGTGCTCCAGGGCACCCAGAGTTAATGAAACCACATAAAAATGAAATGGTTAAAACCAAACTTCTCTGTAGGCAAAGTTTCTTTTATTTTCCTTTGTAAAGTTTGGGGAAGATGTACCAGCTTTGTTTTGTTTTGTGTTTTGCTCAAAAAGAGAACCAACAGGGCTTGAAAGGAAGAGGATCTGTAGAGCTGTCAGCAGAATCTATAAAAGAGACTCTCTGGGAATCCCATCCACCGCTCCACTTGCAGGCAGAAAGACATGGAAAATAACACATCAAAACTATATTTCTTAAATATTTTATACATAACGTCCAGTGTTCCCGCCTTCACAAGAATGCCAGGTAGCTGTACTTCCTGTAGTGTTTTATATATGATACTTTCAAAACATCTGAAACAAGTTTACACCTTGTATCGGCTACCTATAGCAAACTGCCTTACAATCAGCACCATATGTAGTTCTGTTGTATACGCTTTCTTAAAGGTATAGGCAATGTAAAGCTGGAGCCTCTATGTGCCGAAGCACTTGTTCTTTAGCTTATAGAAGGCAGTGCTGTTCCTGAGCTTGTGTTTAGGACTGTGATATGTTTCAGTGGCAAAACCACAATCGGGTCTGAGATGAGTCTGTGATTTACAAGAACTGATTGACCAAATAAATATCCTAAGCCTTCAGGAGGTACAGTACCCCGAAGATTAATTTGAGCTAAGGTTAATGACTTGGCAAAAATGTAAAAGTCACCTAGGAAGTCTGGCGTCATGCCTCTACTGTAATCATAAGGCCATAGCGATTGTACATGTGAATGGGTGAAGTTAAATACAAGTTTGAAATACGGGATTCCTTATTCAAGAACTAATATAGAGCAGGAAAACATAACTCTGTGTTTTAGCTTATTTGGCAGCATAAATCCAGATTAAATCTTTCTGTATTTCTTAATTAACTTCAAGATTGCTTTATGCAAACACAGTTTGATGGACACATTTGTGTGTGATTGGCACAGAGATCAACCATGTCAAGTTTAAGTAAACACCAGCGTACAAACTCAAACAATGAGCTGTTTGCCCAGCAAAGCAGCATAACTCTTGCAAACAGAGTCGCTTCTTCATCTTCACTCAGAAAACCTTGTTTTCTTAGCGTCTTCCCGCACTAGGAGCCCTGCAGACTCAGGTCTTTAAAGCGCGCTAAACAGTTCCGTATGGATGCAATCAAGCGTATTGTGAAGTGCTTTGGTTTTACTTACTGGCATAAAGCCACCTGCAAGGTAAGGCTGTTGAGATCTGGTCGCCTCAGTTGAAAACCAAACTATTGCAATTGTTACTGTTAGTAGATGAGAAGATCTGCTATAGAACAAACCTTGAGCTTTTTATTTCTGCTGTTTGAATCAACGTAATGTTTCTGAGGGATGCTGGAGAGACAGAAACGGAGCTCGAAGTCCGTTATCCATCTCACAGCCGGTATAACTGAATTAAAGTTGTAATTTGCCTTTCTCGTTACAAAAACTTGGTGTGTGTTGGTCAGTGTAGTCATGAACGTGATTCTGAAATACTCTTCTTTCCTGAAGAAAGTGCCACGTTTAAGGCCTGGTTTCTAAGATTTCCTCCCATGTGTAGGACGGGAGGGGGTGAGGGTGGGAGAGCTGCCTGCAAGCTGCCTTCACTCTGCCTGCATTTCAGGCCTGTGCAGGGGGACCTGTGTAGCCTCTGGGTGACTCAGAGCAACCTCGCAGGCCGTGGGAGACAAAGGGAAGACCAAGGAGCAGCAGCAGTGGAGCTAATTAAGGTGGTAATTTTCTTTGTACTTGTGCCTAGACCACAGTAGCTACTTGGCGCAAGCAAGAACTGGCAACAGCTTTCAGTCACCGAAGGCTTTGATACGATCCAAACTCGTGAACTGCAGAAGAACGGAATGATGCGGGAAGCGTTAAAAAAGGTGCAAAGAGTTTCCTGCCAAACACCTTTAATCATTGCATACTCTCTTTTCTCAGTGAAACCGTCTACAGACAGTCTCTGATGCAGTGGGTCGTGAGCCTGACTGGGTATTTCTGTGGACAGACATCACACCTCCACAAAGCACAGAAGAATGAACGTGACTCACCCTGAAACAGGATCTTAAAAACAGGATTTCTGCAAAAAGGTTTTGTCCTGTCCAGGTTGTGGCAGACTGCAACAGGAGGTGATCGCTGCTCTCTGGAGCTGGTCTGCTGTGGAAGAATCGAGGAGATGAGTGTGTGCAGTATTTTATAGTGGCTTTGGATGGATTTTCTACCTGGACTTCTTTGTGTCTGACTTCCAAGTCTGCCCGTACATACCTTTGGAGAGCGGCTTGCAGGCGTAGAGCAGCCAGGAAGGAGGTGAAGGATCACCGTCTGCTGAAGCTCTTTTAGCTTTCTTTCTAAAACCCCCAGGGAGGCAAGGGGATAGGTGATGTGGGATCAAAAGCAATAATGGAGAAGCATTCACAGGGACGATTTTTTTTTTTTAAGATGAATTATTTGGTTAGAGTGATTTCTTTCCTTTTTCTCGAATACCCAGCTGCTGCATTGAAATCTGAATGTACCTGGTCAGCACAGAGCATTGCAAACCTACAGCGCAAATGTCCCAGCCGTTTCTTGCCTTGCCTTTTCTTCCCCTATCCAGAGCAGGAATGCTTCCCACAAGCAAGTGCACCCTTGCCAGCCTCTCACACACAGGCGCTTTCAAACCTCTTTATAGATTTTTAGAACACAGCATCCAAGAGCTTTAAGACACTATTGCTTCAGAAAGAAGGGGAAGCTGCCATCTGTCTCTTCCTTGCTTCTCACTCCAAACGGCAGGAGAATACTTTTTTCTGACCCAGCTCTTCCCATATTTTACCCCCCAAAGCATCAGTTAGAATTAGTTGTCGGTGTGTTATTCACATGGGAAAAATGAGGTAATTTATTTACAAGCCTGTATAGTGGAACAGCATGTTAGAGAAAGCAGCTAACTGAAGGAGGACAGCTCATACCTCTGAAAGAATAGACTGCTTATTTAAGCATTAAAAAGAAGTTCAAAAAAAAAAAAAAACAAGAAGCAAGCAAAAGTCTGCATTCCAGTTCATGTGCAGCTTTGAGAAGGTGGAGTGTTTTATGCTTTAGAGTCATTTTGTCAGCTGGCCGGCAATGTATTGAAGATGCTTAAATGCAGGAGAGCAGAGCCGTGGTGGCTTTTCCCCTAACCAAACGGCACGGCAGGGAGAAAAACGCAGCAGATGTCGTTCTGGGTCTTTGAAATCAACAGAGGCTGCGGTTTCACCTGTAGCTGAGAGGAAGACAAAGAGTGTGCTCTGTTCAGCGTACCTCCCTTTTTAAAAGTTGCTATTGCAACAGGCTAAAGGTAAGACCGCCAAATGTAGGTACTGTACCTTGGGGTGTTCCTGGCGAATAGGGGATCATATTAGTTTTAATTTTTTTTAAGAGACTCCTGTAGTTACACAACAAAGTCTTGAATTACTGTGAAGATCGAGGCCCTGTACAGAATAGCTTGGATTTCCCACTGAACCAAGAGAGGGTGAATTTAGGAGGGAAAGCAAACGAGTTTGGCTCGTGGTCTCTGTCATGGGGTCTTTTTCTGGTTTTTACAACTGTGCCGAGGGCTTCTCTGGTTGTAAGGACAGACTGCGGGGGAATTCTTGCCTGCGGTGTCAGAGGGACCCACACCCAAGCCTTTAGAAATCCCTCTCCCCAAATTTTCCCCGCTAAACTTTGAAACCTGCCCTTTAAAAATAAAATCTTTAAAACCTGAGGATGGGCTGGCAGGGAGATAAAGGGGCAAAAAAAGACTCTCCTGAAATGTGTCTCCTTTGAAGTAGCAATAGAGGTAATTGGATGGATGAGAATTATCTTTCAATCCAGGATCTTTACTTGATGGGCTTGAATTTAATATAAACAAGCAGCAAACATGGGGTTGCTGAGAGCTGCCAGGATTCTCTTGGTGCATGGAAAGGACAGGAATTTTTCCCTTCATACATCATTTACAAGTAACTGCAATGACTCCACAAAGTCGGTACAACTCCTTAACACAAAGCAGAAAAATGTACAAAGGGAAGAAAAGGATATTTTGTTGCCGGTTCTTAAATAGAAGTTCTCTGTAGGCAGAGTTCAGTTGCATGGGGTTGGAATCAAAGGGCCAATACAGAGGAATTTTTTTCACCTTCTGGAATTTGAATGTCTGGCTTTTGTGTCAATTATCGGTACTCTTTATTTACTGAACAATGCCCCCTATGAAGATAGCGAGGTAAATTACCTTATCAAATCGATATTTGCTTATGAAAAGCCCTTTTCCAAAGCAGTGGCACTGGAATTTTCAGCAGTTTTCACACGGATGATTTGCCAGAACCTTAGAGAAAAATGTCCTTGAACCAGCAGCCATTTAGAATAGACCTGTGTTTTCAATAGTCTGGGGAAAGAAAATTTTCACTGAGAGGTGAAAATTAGTGAAGCACAACTTCAGGCCTTTTGTGCACAGCCCCAGCACCATGGCTTTCTCCTTAGACTCCCTTCTCGTGTGCGAGCGCCACATTTTCCTCTGGCAGCCACCCTGAAAGCACTGTCATTCCTGTAGCTCAGAAATGATGTTCAGATCAGGCTGAAAGCCGGTCTTCCCACCCATCCTCACTGTTTATTTGCTGGAGTGATGACAGGCCCAGCCAGCCAGTCACGGAGTAAAAATTTCTTTCCTCCTTCCACGTGAGACAACATTCATCAGCACAATTCCCTGCTGTGTGGGAGAGCTCCCGTTCCCATCCCAAAGGTCTCTATTATCCCTTCTGACTATAGCATTCCAGGTAGGCAAGAAGGCAGACGAGACAGCCTCGCATCTTTCCCCAAAGTGCCGTAAGCTTGGTGTTTTATGATCGAGAAATATCAGTGAAGAGAACTTTGTCCCTGCAGCCGAGGCAATGGGCCAAGCAGGTACACAGAGTTTTGAGAGGGACCAGTCACCGAGACTGAGCGAGGGAGAGATAAGAGGTATCATGTAGGAGAGAGAATAAAAGGAGACTAAGGCAGGCAAAACTCTACATGCAACAGAGAGGAAAAGGGTTCAGAAAAAATCCTTTGTGCTTAAGTTTTTTGTAAATCCCAGTCTGCCTGAACATGGGTTCGTCCTTCAGAGAGCAAAATGGCTGGCAGAGGAAGAAGTGTTGAGAAAATTAACTTCTTACATTAATGCCCTGGATAGAAAGAAATTTACTTGTGAAGGCATATATTTTTTAAAGATCTTCTTATAGTTCTTGTCAACCTCAGCTCTATCTACAAGATTGTGGAAAACCGCAAGGGTTTTCTTACTCGGTACCTCTGAGGTTCATTGTCAAGTGCCCACAAAGAGCTTACAAAGCATTTATCTACCTTTCACCAGCATGACAAACCCTGTTGCTGTTCTGTTGCCCTCCAGATACTCCTGTCTTAGAAAAACTGTGTCTCTCTGCGGTATCACACCGTGTGGCACGGATTGCAAAGTGGATGTCCTCCCTTTCCTACCTCTGCTCTGGATACCTCTCCTATTTTGCTGCTACGTTGTCACGTAAGTGTTACTCAAGACTGTGTGTGACGCTCACATATGAGCTTATTATGCAACTGATATTAGTGATCGTTACACAAATCAGTCTGACTCTGGCAGTCAAGTGGTGCTAAGCTGTCTGTGATGGGCTGAATTCAAGGCCACACAATTTTTGTTCTGAATATCTGAAAAACTTAAGGCTGGCTGGCTTCAAACCTTACCTTTGCACACCACTAATCTTGGAACAAGCTGCTCAGGCAACCTTGTCACTGTAGTTTTCCAGATTTTCTGATTTCATCTTAGTTAAATCTTTATTTCTGCAGCCCATCACTTTTAGCCATCGTTATGGAGTATTTCTAAGCTTCCTGCATATCAAAAAGGATATGCACAAAGACAAATTGCCAGGGAAAGATATGTTCAAGGGGCAGACTTTAAAAGGCATTTAGAAGGTAGAGAGGCACACTGAGAGAAGAAACGATTAGAGGAATTACAAACTGACATGTGTTTTGGAATTCTTGGTCTTTAAAATGTGCCCCAAGCTCCTTAATTATGGAACAGGTCCACGAGGAAAAACGTAACCTATTTCCCTTTGTTCAGCTCTTTCTGGTTGGAAGGATTTATTAAGCCAATGTCAATATTCTTCCCATCAATTTTGGAAAGTCTGACTCTTTGTTGAAACAAGCTATTAGCAGCAATAAAAAGACACAGGACTAGAATAATTTGTCTAGAGTTCTCTTGTGTGAAATATTCACAATAGTGTGAAGAAGCCAGTAAGTAATATTATACTCACGGCTTACTTTGGCTCACAGGTGGCAGCAAAATCAATTAACTGCTTCTATCCATAGGAATTTATTGACTTCCACCCATTTTAGAAAGAAATGTGACTTTCAGTTGGGAAGTTACAAAAGGCTTGCCTCGTGCTGTGCAGTTTTGTGATGTGCTGCAAGACGTTCTTTCTGTACCAGCCACCCTGACTCTGGGGCAGCGTTCTTCATCTGGTTAGTCTTTCCCAGAAGGCAGAAGCTCCACCGGTACTGAAAATCTTCCTTACTCGAGTGAGCTGCTAATCTGCCTTCTCATTTGAAGTTCCTCAAACTACTGGTTGGCAATGCTACTTACCTCTAATTACTTTTTCACAAAATTCGAGTCAGCAAAATTTGCAATGACTAGTATGAATCTCTTAATGCCATGAGCAGTGGGAAAGTGTGTTTTTGCAGATAAGGCACCCCACACTACTCATTTAACTCGGTGTGATCCCCACGCTATGAACCTCGCACCCTACCAGAGAGGAATATGGGAGAAAGGGGCCAAGCTATTATAGCAGGTGCATCAGTACACATAAATTTAGGCAATCATTTCATGGGAGCTGAGCTAAACAAGCTGTCCCTCACCTTTTGTTCCTTTATAGATGTTTATGTTCCTAATTAAGCTGTGGGTTTAGGTCTGCAAAGTAATGAGGCTCTTCCACCTGCTGATGTCAAAATATCTAACTGTTTGCTGATCCTTTAAATAAAAGCAGGTAGAAGAGCTGGCTGTAGTAATTGACTGGTTGCCTGCAAGAGTTATTTCAGGGTGAATGCTGGGGAGGCTGGACTGGCCTAGAAATTTAGAAAGAAAAGCTGATTTTTCCAGAAGTTGCTGATATGAATGTTTTCCTGGGAAGTCTTAGCATTTGGTAGTGTTCCGCGCTATAGGTGTAATATGTACTAAGCCTACATCTGGGTTTTTATAAGGGAGCAGATTGTGTGTGTCTCTCTTGTATAGTCTAATTAAAATAACTTGCACACATATGTCAGTGCTCCCACTGAGTCTTATGGTATTTAGTTAACTGGTTTTCATTTTGTTGAACATAGACCGAGGCAGGTTTGTGTTTCTAAACTTTTGTGGCTGACAAAGTTTTAACTGAATACATAATGAGTGTTTTGTTTAGGCAATTATTTGAACGCTATGGCAGTGACACACTGAAATCTAGCATGCTCTGGTATTTTGCTTTATATTTAAATATCCCTGTTTGAGTGTTTTGAAGACCTGAAGCTTTATTTTGGGTTGCATATTTTGAGTCTGGACCACACTTGAGTGGGAGACCTCTGAGGAGCAGTCCATGTTTAAGGAGCAAAGCTGGCAATGCTACACATTGCTCTTGTCTGTGTCCGCTCCTTCAGACTTTGACCCCGAAACAAAGCCATCTTTACAGTGCACTTGATCACCTAGCCGTTCAAAATGAGTTGTAAAACCTAGGCGCTGAACACTTGCCATGAAGTTTTTCAAGCGTAATACGATTAACATAGATGTGCTGGCCAAATTCCAGTCTTTGTATTTAACTTCTTATCCGATTTCCTCTGGTAGTTTCAGTTATCATGATGTTCACCCTCTCTCATCTCTGCAGCTGCCACGTGACGTTTCCTTGCTTACTTCAGCAGAAGTTGCAGATTAGCCAGCTCTAGGTTTAATTCAGCAATGAAGCACGCATTTTGCAAAAACACATTGCTGCTAGAAAGATGTTCATGTTATCTTACTCATGTGTTAGGTTAAAACGTGAAGCAACATAACATACAGAAATGACGTAATACATTTGCATTTCTGAAAGGATAACACAGCTTTTTGCTAACTACTAATCCAGCTGGGCCTGCTGTATCAAACTGTCTGAAATGAATGGACGATTAGCAAAGTAAATTATTAAAGCACTGTGTAATAAAAGGGATTACATGTCCTTGTATGAGAAGGGTTCCAGTAATGGGTTAATACGCCTGTATCTGCTGTTTAAAAGCAGATAAAATATCAGAGCAAATATAGGTGTGATATGATGAAAAGGTGACTACTCAATGACTTCATGTGTGAAAGGAAGTAACGAGAGTGGAGAAATCAATATCGTAATATAGATAGGTTAGCGTGGGTCCAAGCAATAGGTGNTAAAACGTGAATCAACATAACATACAGAAATGACGTAATACATTTGCATTTCTGAAAGGATAACACAGCTTTTTGCTAACTACTAATCCAGCTGGGCCTGCTGCATCAAACTGTCTGAAATGAATGGACTATTAGCAAAGTAAATTATTAAAGCACTGTGTAATAAAAGGGATTACATGTCCTTGTATGAGAAGGGTTCCAGTAATGGGTTAATACGCCTGTATCTGCTGTTTAAAAGCAGATAAAATATCAGAGCAAATATAGGTGTGATATGATGAAAAGGTGACTACTCAATGACTTCATGTGTGAAAGGAAGTAACGAGAGTGGAGAAATCAATATCGTAATATAGATAGGTTAGCGTGGGTCCAAGCAATAGGTGATGTAGCTTTTCCTGAATAAATTACCTGGTTCAAATCCAGATTACAAGGCAAATTCTGCCTTGACATAAATAATTTATTTAAATCCATTGACTTTTGTTAGTAGAATATGACCCTGTCTCAGTGATGACTCAAATTCAATACCGCACACAAGTGAAATATGTTATCTATTCAAATTTTACTTATTTTTATAATCACAAACAGACTAAAAACTTCCTGATTATTTTTGATAGTCCCTTATCCAAAGAGGTTTTTCTGGGATGAAGGGAACTATTTTTTCAGTTGTTAGCTTCTACAGTTTAATACTTGCTTCATGGCTCGTGAGAAGTGAGTATACTGGATTACTGTACAGACTGAAGGCTTGCCTGGACGTTTTTAAAAGCTATTGCTACTTTGAGCTTCTTTGAGGGAGAGACCGTCTGCATCAGGAACCTCTACAGCATTTTTGCCGAAGTTTCTTCTGGCTGTCACCACTCAGATTTTGGGTTGCGCCCAGAAACAAAAGTTTGACTCTTCACTAAAGATGACCAAATGTAATGCCAGAAAGTCGGTTTTACTACTGAGCCCCTGATTCAGACTAAACCTGAGTGGTCAGAAGGAACTTTGTGATTTAAGATCTGTTCTGAATATAGATGTATCTAAACACAGGACCGAATTTCAGAATCTAAGAGGGAAGAACAAAGAACAGGAAGGAATGAAGAAGAGTGCAATGTGTCATATCCGTGATTGTAGCCAAGTTCTACAAACCCAGTATAAACAGCTTACACTGTACTGTAGCATCAGCCTCTGGACCAGGCTTTTAGCACATTAAAACTGAGGTGTCTTCTCATCTTTTATAAAGATAAACTCTCCACCACGAGAACATGATCTGTGATGAAAAGGTTTGTACTGCCAATGTCTGTTAGAGAGTTAGAAAAGGCAGGCTGAATTTATTTTAGCCTTAAAATGACTTAAAAACCTGATACGGTTACTGCATTTTCCCCCCAAATAATGCATTCTTTCGGCTTGTAAAAATGAGTTGCAGCAAAGCTGCCACACGAGCATGATGCAGGAAATAGACCTTAATCAATATTTCAATCAGCCGCCCGTGGGTGACTGAGAGTTGCTAGTTAGGAGTTCTCCCAGGTAAATAAATAGCTACTTGTTCTCTTTCTTTGAAGGAAGAGCTGTTGGGAAGTTTACTTTATCTGGAATTTATTTATATAAGCAATAATGCTCTTTGAAAAAATGAAGTATTCAGTGAATTCAGTCCTAGCTTTCAAAAAACCCAAAACTCTTGTTTCTGACCGCTACAGGGAATGATAGATGTTTATGTATCAGATCCAAGCTGGTATTAAATGAGTACAGCCCCATCAATTGTCATGGGGCTAAGCTGAGTAATACACACCGTGCGATAATCACACCCACACTTTTGCCGGGAGGATTGGTTTGGGTATTCTTATTCTTTCGTTGTTCAGAAATTTTTATCTGAAGAAAAATTAGAAGTTGTAGCTTCTTGGCGTTGACACTGCTACGACCTCATTGATTGAACGAAGGTTGCTATGGTGTAACTGCAGAATCTGTTCGATGATGCGTACGGTATCACCGCTGAAAGCCCATCATCTGCTGGGTACCACACAGTGATCGCTGGGAGCCTGCATTTCCCCTCCCGCCTCCCACCTTCTCATAGTGCCATATGGCAACTGTTGCAATCGCTGACCTTTAGTGGCTATGAGTGTGTCTTCAAACTACCCTCTTTCATTTAATAAATCATGCTTTTCTTCAGCTTCGGGACTTGGTAGCGCACCAAACTTAATAGGATCATTTACTACAGTGGATTTCTTCCTAGAAGGATTGACTGGCTTGTCCTTTGAAATCTGCTAAAAAATAATTACAGGCAGGCTGCTGTTTTCTCTCTGAGGGAAGCCAGGCCTCCCCAAGGCACCCGCTGTGCCAAAATGGTGGGGTCAGGGCTGCCTAGAGGCAGAGCAGGCAGCGCAGGCTGCTGCCCGCGGCTGGGATCCTGCTGGACACAGCTGGGTGGCTGTGCCCGTACGCAAGTGTCTCAGCACATGGGGACTGGTCTAATTTGCTTCCAGAAATTTTGCGTTAGGCTTTTTGCAGACAGTTGTGAGGGCGGCTCGGACTTGTAACCAAAGGGTCCGGGTGACTCAGGACGAGGTGAGGGCTGTGGGCAGGGTTACTCAGGGGTCGCTTGTCCACCGGGGACGGGGGCAATATTAATATCACACCAACGGCAAAGCTGTGAGCACCCCGCGAGGCGTGAGGTGGTTCAGCTAACCACAACAAAACAGGTTTACGTAGGATGTGTCAGCCTTGAGAAGTGGGGGGAAATGCGTCACAGCAATATAAAGCCACGTCTCCTGCGGCACTTCACTGGGGAAGCCAAAAGCAGCACGTGAGGAGAACGGCTAGGGGCTGGTGTGGGTGGGGGGGGTGTCCCTTTGTACACTGCTGTCCCAGGGCAGGAGTAGAGCTTGAGCTGTGCTTAGCCTGCTTCTGGGTATCGCGTGAAAGCAGAGCCAGTCGTGCTGAGCGAGGGTGGGTGCTTAGGAGGGGAGAGGAAGAGAGGGAGAGATTTGTTTGCTTCAGTGCTGAGGAGAAGACAAATGTCTGTAAAGAGGAGGAATAAAAGTCTATCTGCTTTAATACAGCTAGTAGACACCAGAAATTTTCCACTACCCTTTACCCTCCAGTGTCGGAATTTTGCCTTGATCCGTTTATTTAAGTGCCAGTAAAACATAAAAGCAAAGCTTAATTTCTTCTGGCCACATGGTATCTAAAGCTTCCCTTGCAGGTTTCTCTGCCCTTCTGAAACTGGTAGAGATGCCATCCTTCATATCCTGGATTTGAGCTATTAAGATCAACCTGAACTGACATGAGAGAGTGTATCAGCAATGAAAAAGTCCTAAATCCCTGGGTTTAAGGTTGTCAAATCTCTGAAACTCCTCCAGGGATCTAAACAGCACAGTATTGCTCATACGTACTGTATGTACATTAGCGTGTTCCTCCTAAATTTCGTACGGGGTTTCCGCTTTTATCCAGCCATACGCCTATACTGTATATAACACCTTTATTCTTTTGTACTAAATACACAAAACAGGTAGAGTGGTGAGAAAAAAAGTAATTGTCTCATCATTTTGCTGCATGATACGCAAAAGCCAGCTGGTAAATTCTAAGATGCAGAGCAAAGAGAGAGGAGGAGAAGGAAGAGATCGTTCGTGAAATTCCTATTTCTCCAATGATCTGCCAACATTTTTTTTGTTCCTTAAAGGAAGTTTGATATCAGTGCCTGTCGTGTCCAGTACATTTTGCCAGTGAAAAGGGCTGCACTGGTGCTTTGAGTTGAAATTAAATAGCTATGTAAGTTTTTAGTTATAAAATAACAAGGTTTTTCACTGGTAAAGAAAGCTTGTTTTCTCTGTTCTTGCTCTCTGACAGTTGGTTGGCAGAGAAAGGAGGAATAATAAGTTTTAATTATATCTCCCCAAACAAGCAGATTTGAAAGCAGTGCAGGGATTACATGAGAATAAAATCCCTTCAAGCATTAACTGTCGCTGGTAAAAGGATGTTAGATATAATCCTATAAGGTTAGATGTCCAGACATCCTGGTTTAACCAGGACAGTCTAATTTTTAATTTAACGTTCTGTCATCCTGATTATTTTCTTCGGGAGGCTCATGTGTCATGTTTGCCTTTGTGCCATACTCAAGAGTGGCACAATCATGAAAATAACACTTTAAATCATCATGCAGCTTTTCTCCTCCAATTTCATCAACTGGCATCACATGTCAAAATGCATTGAACATCACAAGCCAGGAGAATAGGAATTGTATTATCTTCTGCATTAAAAAGGAATAGATAAGCAACAGAACAAAGGAAAAGTAATAAAGAGGAGTGGGGAAAATAACTCCAGATCTATACATGCCTTTTTTTTCTTTATGAGGAAAAATGCCCATGACAATACACAATACGCTTGTCACTTGCTTCTTAAGTAGAGCTTGAACTAAGCCAGTTCCAAAAAGCTTCAGGTGCTGTCCCCTTCAGACACTTCTTCGTTGGCAGAAAACCAGTGAGCAAATGCCAGTGGAATAGTTAAGACGATGGAAAGATTTTTTTTTTTTTTTTTTCCACCCATGAGTTGCAAACTCCCTCAGACAACAGATGGGTGATCCAAATTTGGTCTAATAAAGCAAGGATAGATATTTTTTCTGAGGCTAGCAAAAGTTTGGTGAGACTCAACAGAGTGTTTATTGTGCTCTTGCAGTTTCTGTTTTTAGGCTGGGAGCTGAAAAATCTGCTCAAACACAGTGTAGTTTCCAGCTGAAAGCTGAACAATATTTCGAATCACGTGAGAGAAGCGAATCCTTTGTGATTTCTAGGCAGAACAGGTTCAGAAAAGTATCTGAACTCCTTGAGGATTTTCTGATCATCTAAGCCTGAGGCTTTGCTTTTCTCATCCCGCCATCCTCTCTCAGAGTCTCGTTGTGAGAGTCACCGAGCGCTCCCTCTGTCCAGCTTCACGGTCAGGTGAGAACATTCACAGAAGGTGCCAGTGCTTTGTAGGATAAGATCTTAAAAATACCACGGTCAAGAGGTAACGCACAAGGTTTTAATAAGCATCTGACCAAACCAGCTGCTTGTTCTCTTTTCAAGACAGATTTTCTTTTATAAATCGTTTAAGCCTCATCAATATATTGCTCTTACACCCACATGTTCATCATCACTTCTCTTAAGTCAGGACTTACGTCTTACGTGACTCATTTAGAATTTCCCAGGTGCTCAGAGGCTGTGTGCACAAAGCTGGCATCTCAGCCAGCCGCGAGAATTTTTGGAAGTCTAACTACTATACAACTTACTCTCCCCTTAGGGTAGACAATAGTAAGTTTAATAGACGTCTCTTTGGATGAATAGGACATGTCATCCTTAGACTTGTGCCAGGCACTGTGCACAGGGGCTGTCGGTTGTTACATCCAGGCTGCTTTGCAAATACGCAAACACGGGGTAATGTGCTGAAGTGAAGTGTATTAGTCATGCTGAGGGAGCGTCCTCTGGGAGTTCCCTCAGCGCAAGAACATACTGCTTCAAGAATTAAAGACGAGGTGTGAACAAAGCTTTACCGCTCTAAGGAACTCAAGAAGCCCTTTCTTAAGCAAAGAACATTCCTGACCTACTGCTAAGGAGTCAGTAGTCAGCGACGCTTGGAAACCTTTGATCCTCAAGCAGTCGTCCACCTTGGATCCAAAGGCAGAGCAGTGAGAAGGCCGTGTCAGTGAAGCGGTGGAGGTCTGTTCTCTCCTCAACACCCGTGAAATTCCAACTGGTGCTAACTGGAGCCCAGTAACAAATGGAAGGAGCTCTCTCCATCTCAGCAGGGCCACCTGGAAGCAGTTAAGCACTGCGGTAGAGAGGGAGAAGCCGGTTACTTGGAGCAGAAAGGTAGGAGCCCTCGTGTGAGATGTACACGGGTGGGACAGGATGGAGGGGCGCCCAAGCCTCGTCCATCATGTCATGTGTTCTTGCAAACGCAATGGTAAGATATCCAGGGTGGAGTGACAGCATCTCTACTGTCCACCTCCAACAGGGTATAAAGTGGATAATTGGTGCTGGGAGCCATTAATATCTCTTCCTCTCCTTTTTGCATATTCTGACAGGCTCTCAATAGTGGGATTTTGCTGTCAAAATTTTATCATTTTTATTTTACATCAAAGAATGGAAGAAAGAAGCTTTCTGTTCTGTCTGAGCAGATGAGCTCATGGCTAAACGAACAAAACCAGACCACTGAAACCTCAGTGCTCTGAAGTTTGATGGTAGCCAAAATTACAGGAGACAGTCTTCCAATTAGGCAGGACACCCCCTACCACCCACTGCTAATCATGTCATTCAAGAATATAACTCAAGATACTTTGGACCAGATTGTCATTTGAGATACCCCTATTTAAATCTGGCATCAATCTTCCCTTCTGCTTCTATATTAATTAATGTCTTGTGGGCTGTATTTCTGCAGCTAGACAGTAGGCTGCTTTGGATCCGATTTATTTCACTGGATCAGGCAATTTAGTTCTCTTTGAAGTTTTCATTGTGATTTATATTTGGATGTGCCTTTATATAACTGAGAATTAAAAATGAGTATTTATGCCTTTTTATTATTATTATGTCTTCGTGATTAAATGCTTGTCTTTAATAGCGGGTTGTAACCCAGGAAGTCCTTTCCAGTCTTGCACTCCTCTGCTAAAGGCAGCAGGATTCCAGGCCATGCAGCGTGGCGTGGATACAGAGCTGACAGTGCGGTGGCACAGAGAGGGAGAACAGATTTTTGAAGCCAGCTTCGAGTGAGATTCCCTGTCAGCCACTAAGGGCATTCAGTGCAGTAAGGGCAGTGCCTATCGGCCCTGCTGCTACGACCCAGCTATCGCGCTGTCGGCTGCAGCTTGGATTCGAAGCAAGAGCCTCTTCTACATTCCCCAACTCCACGCCAGCACTGAGGCAGAGTCCTGGGGCAGCGTCAATGAGAATAGTTTTGTGAACTTTTAACTATGAATGGTGCTATGCAGAAAACCAAACACTGTCTCCCAGCCTCAGGCTGGACTCAGGCATGATAGTTTGTATAACCACCAGCAGCTGTTCCTTTGCTGGCTGGGGCTCAATCTTCGTTGAAGGCAATGGAGGGAGAAAGATTAAGTAATGCTGCAGGCACAACCGCATCTATTTTTCCCCCGTGGCATCACCATTTTGCCACTTGTTAAATGAATAGCCTCTGCTGATTCCTTCTCCCTTCTGTGCGGTACAAAAGCAGGATGGACTTGGACTCTGCTCTCCACCCCAGAGCAAAACAAACAGTCTGACTTCTTAACAGCCAACAAATTAAGCAAAGCACTTCAATAAGGCCACAAATGAGTCTGTCTTATCACCTTACTGAACCTTGGCTTGTTAGATCATTCCATGTTTTTCACCTGCAAAGGAAAGGCAGGCTTCTCTACCTCAGCTCAGCACATCCATCTCAAAGCACTCCACTAGTGCTTTTTTAATATCACTTCAGAACTGGGACTATGCCTTCAGCATGTTGAGTAGAGCACGGGGCACCACACAGTGAACTTGGCTATAACCAGGGCCAGATACCACTCGGACATCATTCTGAGTATGCTTGCTTTGACAGTCCTAAAGAAGAATCTAGGTGGGATGCATGGTACGCTTGGGAATTCACCTAAATAGTCACACTCTCTGTTTGTTCTCCTCACCTGCCCTCCTCCTCGTCACTGCTGTCACCCAGCATCGCGCCCAAGGTCACGGCAAGCACTGACAGCAGCACGTTGTTCTTGAGAGGAAAAGCTAAGCTTCACTGTCCCCTCTGTGTGGGTTGGGAGGTGCAAGGTCATCACTTTAACAGAAATCGGCAGCATTAATTAGGAGAAGACCACAGTACATTTTGTTATGTACAAACAGAACTCGGTACAGCCTTTCTCATGACAGACCTTTGGCTAGAGTAATGAAAATGTTCTGGGAATAGCTAAAAGGAGCAGTGTGCTTTGGGTAGGATGATATCTGGCTACTCCGTCAAGGTGAAGCTCTCTCTGAGTGGCTGGCCAGTTGTAAGTCTCGCTTAAGCCCTCATATATATATAATTATCCCTTAAATCTCCGAATCCCTCTGAAGTGGACCTCCAGACCCTTTCCTCATCTCAAGGAATCCTTTGAGATTCCTGTCCTGACACTCACACCCTAGTTCATCCTTCAGCAGCCAAACAGCCCAGTGAAACTGTGACGCTACCGAAACCAGTAGCTCTCTTGTCTTTTCTGAGCCAGCATTTTACCTCCCCGTGTTTATAGGCCTTCCAAAACATTTGTGTTATAGACAAGAGTAGCCTCTTCTCTCTCTCCCCACATGGGGTGTCGTATCTTTTGCAATCAGCCTGCCGCATATGCTCGTACATTACCTCTTTCTTTGCCAATTTGTTTTACCCAGGGGTAAACCCTTTGACTGTAGGAGCAATTGCTGATTTACCCTGCAGAAGCGTAGATCAGATCCATGGGTCCCGAGTAACGTAGCGTAAGGACCTTACCTTCTATTTACCTACAGAATGTAGTGCTGTTTATGTGCTAAATAATGAGTGTCATAAAAAAATGCACTGCTTCGGCTGGTGAGGTATCCCCAGGAAGAGAATTCCGCCAAAGAGGCATAGAGGATTGAAAAGCACGACACTTTGAGCACAGAAATATTTGGGATGATTAACTGGTACCGTAGAAGGTTGTGGCAGAAGCACAAAGAACGTGCTGTGGAAAACAGTGATTCTCTTCCATAAATAAAGTAGCGTTGTGATCTTAAAGAAGCAGGGCTTGGAAACAAGCAGACGATGTAAATAAGTAAGTAGCAGGGGGAATGTGAGAATATCAATCAAGAAATTAAGCCGACAGCATAAATAAGCAGGCAGCCATGGCCCGAGGGGTGGATAGAAGAACATGATGTCAAGCAAAGATGTCAGCGGAATAGTTGAGAGAAAAGAGAATCTGTGCTACGAAGACAAATGGTGCAGTGGAGACAGTCTGAAAAAGACCTTCACCTCCAATACCAAATTCATGATAAGCAGGGCTGGCCACCAAACTAATATAAGCGAAGCACAGGTCACAGCTGAAGAGACAGTACAGGATCCTTGCCTCTGATAGAACTGCATTAGCCTCAGAAAGTGTTTTTGTATCGAAGTCACTGGTTTTATATCTCAGGATTTTTTTTTAAATACCACGCGCTGTATAGACTGTAAATGCGCCTAGGGAGGAATGCATTATGGATATAAAACTGTCAGTTATTCTTTACCTTTCTAAAATCCGTCACTTTGAAAACCCATAAATGAACTGTAGGAGGGCATTTCTGAGGCAGGCAGCTGTAGTTTTTGGTTTTGCTTTTAAGCTGTATCATTAGCAAATACTTTTCTTTTGCCACTAATAGTCCTTGTGGGATGTATTTGAATATTAAAAATAGGGGAGAGAAGGTCAAAAGACGCGTGTGGAAAACTTAGTTTTGTCATTTGCCGTGTTTTCTTCCATAAACTATCACGCTTTCTAACTAGTTCTGCTTGGCCCAGTGAGCCCACTTTAATTCTTTTTCATTAACAAAAGCTGTAGAAAATATCACCGGTGACAAATTAGGAGGTGTTTGAAGAGGTGTTCTGTGTTCATGAGAACGCGTAACGTGTGAGAGGACAGTTTGGTGCGAGAGTTGTATCTGCAGTCAAAGAAAAATAAAAGAAGCTCTTTCTGTTTTTAACAAAGAAGAGGTTGCTGCTTTGAGATTAACTTAAAAATTTGCTGAGAGTAGCAAAAAATCGGACTAAGCAGGCTAGACTGACGGAGTCCCCCCATGGCCACTGAAAACGGTGAATGTTCAGAGTTTTTTCAAACGTTTTTACATTGCTGAACCCCAGCTTCATGAGTGTTGGCTTGTTCATTGGCACTCCCTCACAGAACCAAGCCCCTCCGTCTTTCTCCAGAACCAAATTTCAGATTGTTTTCCCCTTCAGAGCTGTGTACCCTTTGCAGCTACGCTCAGAGAATCTTAAAAATGGGAGATTTAAGTTATTTCTTTAGATTTTCCTCTTACAAAGCATTCTTTTCCTGCATTTGCTTTTGGGAAAACCTTGATTAGGTCTAGTTTGAGCCTAAGAAATTTCATGACCTTTCAGGGCTGGGCCCCAGGGTTCTCTTGTTCCGAATACAAAGCTCGCTAATAGGTTGTGAGGGCATTCGTTATATCTTTAGCTCTTGGAGGAGCTGTGTGTGTCAGAGGGTGGATGCCTTTAATCAGCGCTCTGGAGGCTCGCTGCTCCAAGGCCAGCAATCTGCTTGTTCTGTTTACTACGTTGGGTTTCAGTTTTGTTTTTTCCTGAAGAAAACAAAGTGAAACAATCACATTCTGTGACAGTGTATTGAGTTTTTCAAATCAGCTCTGGTGTACTGGTTAAGGATCTTGTTGTCTCTTTTTTTTCTTTTTTTTTTTCCTGTGGTCTTTACATCGTGAACTTACTTAGCTTGGTTAGAAAATCTTCTATTCCTCTACTTTGAATTTAGTTTCATTCTCCAGAGAGCGCAGACCTCAGTGCTTGGTGGACTTTGCTAGCCCGTGCAATACAACTTTACGTTTTCAGCAGCTTCGTGCAAAATGCATCTCCAAATACAGAGACAAAATAAGGCAGGAGATAGAATTTGACATAAATTACAGAAAACACTCGCCCAGAGATAACATTTGGAAGGAATACATATAAGCAATCAATCACAAAGCTCAGGAGTAAGCTCTCTGGGACACAGCCTTTTCTGTGTTCAAAGTCATATTCACATACCAGCGAAGCCCTTGTCCACAGTGGGATTTCTAGGCGTTACTACAATACAAATAATAAAAAATAAGGTGTTTAATTCATTGTAATTCCGAACAAACTCTGCGGAGAATTCTGTAACAGCAGGAGATAAACAATTTAAAAGCAAAGGCGCTGTATACTTGATGGTGCTTACTTACGGCTGTGATAAAAGCTATTACCAATTTAGTCTGGCTTATCGAAGAGGCGTATCAGGTGTATCGATAAGAAATTGGTAAAGAAAAACCAGCACTATTTATTAATTGGCACCTATCACTTCTGCACAGAAGACTTTCTTTGCAGAAGAGGCGGCCTTAGGGCCTGGCTAAGTCCTGTCGTTCATCTTTCATAGTTTTTTAGATACTACTTTTTTGCTTTACCTGAGTGGAATTTTTAAGGTCCAGGGGAATTTTTTTCATTACTAATCCCAGCTTTTTTGTATTCTTTTTACCGCCACGTTAGGACTGAACACGTAGGTGCTCTGCGAGCATGGCTTCCTGCTGAAGTGTTTGAACCAAGGAGCTTGAACGGAAGGAGATCTCTCCAGGCACCAGCACAGAGCGGGAAACGAGTTGTCCTGTTTGCTTGCTGGAGCAGCTGCAGGGAACAAGTTTATGGGGTCGGGTCAGTGCAGGACAGAGTATTTGGATCCTTGCTTTCTTTAGTCCAGTGCTTTGTATCAAGTCATGGGTTTTGTGAAGACATTAACGAGCATCTTTACACTTGTTGAGAAAAATGATGCTTCTATGGATCGAGTCAAATAGAGAATTTTTTAAAAAATCTTAAATGAGCACTTTGTTAAGATTCCTTCTCATTGTAGTCCAGTCACTGTAAGATATCAGCCTTTTTAATAAAAATACAGTCAATTCTCCTTCAATGTTGCTAGCAAACCAAGATTGACTGTTTTTAATGTACATTTCAATTTACAGTGCTTTTGGAGGCCATGAGGGAAATATATAGTCCTAACCGCTTAGCTGAAAGTCGTTGTTATGTCAATACAAAATCATTATAATAAAAAACTCCTGTCGGCTCTGAACTTAAAAAATCTAGAAATAATTTGATACGTATTTTATACAAATCCATAGCTTACCTCAGTTGGAAATGGTATTATGGTTAGCTCCATTATCATTATTGCAAACTTATGATCATAATCATGGCAACCCTGCAGAAAGAATTCTGAAAGGCTCCGCAGCCCCTCACTGCTGACAGGGCAGTTTCTGTGGGAGGCTTTACATCAGGGTAATGGATCTAATTAATGTATTGTTGAACTAGCTAGGACTGGGATGGAGCAGTCATTCTGTATGCCTGGAGCAGTCATTCTGTATGCCTGGCCTTGCCACCTTGACCTGAACGTATTGACTGTTCTGACAAAGCAGTGGACTCTTAGAGCAGGGGATGTTGGAAGGGACCTCTGGAAATCACCTGGTCAAGGTAGGCGAGCTGAATCAGATAGGTCAGGGCCCTGTCTCGTCAAGATCTGAATATCTCTTAGGACGGAGATTTCACAGCCTCGCCGCAGGTACCTGGTCCATTGTTGGACCGGTGACATTTTTTTTCCTGACGTCTGCTCAGAATTTCGCTTATTGCAGATCTTGCCCACTGCCACTCATCCTATCATCGGTGCACCTTCAACAGACCAGCTCTGACTTCTCTGCGCCTTGCCTTTAGGCACTTGAGGACAGCAATGAGATCCTCTCACCCTTTTCTTTTTAAGACTGGCCACATCCAGTTTTCTCAGCCTCTCTTTGTGCATTGTGTGCTCCAGCCCCGTAACAGTGTGGTGGCCCTCTTTTCCCTATTCTTCTGTACTCCAAGGACCACGATTCTGGGTGAAAACTGAGGACTTCACAGAACTTATTACCTGGAAAAGGAAATGAGGATTGGCACAGCTTCTCATACACAAACCGACATTTGGATCAAGGGATGCTATCATGGCCAAAGGAGAAGCTGAAGCAGGAAGCTAAGGGAACAAAATCCCCTGTATTGCCAAGCTCCTGGTGAAGCAGGAAACACGTCCATTTAGTGATGAACTCCTCAAAGAGATTAAGGAATTTTGAAGGCAGCATCTATCTATCTCTAGATTCAGCTGCACATGTGACAAGTGCTTTTGCTGTGAGAGCGAGCACCGGACCTTTTCCTTCCCATCGCTCCTGCAGCTGCAGTGCTCATCCTGCTCATTAACAATGCCTAGGTATTAACCTCAGAATAATCCAAGAGAAAAAGCCAGTGAAGGCTTAAATACTCTGGTGCAGGATAAATGAATGGAGCAGGCACCATGTTCTTCTACCCTGAAGACTTCGCACGTGGGTGACCCATGTTTTGGAAACTATCAGTACAAGCCTTTTGAAAGCACTGATGTGAATAAATCTGAAGGATTTTGGTTGACCCAGAAAGGTCTGTAAGAGTCTGGATCCATAGCTTTACACGTGGAATATGTGGAAAATAAAGCGTGTCTTCCCACCTCTTTTTTGTCTTCGCTATGCACAGACATATGCTTAAAACATAAGAAGTACAAAGCAACGGTTTAGAGGGAAAGGTGCGGGCAGGAGCCTGCTGACATCTCTGATGCTCTCTGACATCCTTCGGCACTGGTTCCTTGCCGTGGCTGTTGCAAACACAGCTACTTCTTGTTCAATTGCTGTCAACACCCATGTGCTGCTGGTGGAGAGAGTGTAGGGAACATAGAGATTTGCTTTTCTGGTAGTTGTTTTGAGAAACTTCCTGAGAGTTGTGCTTAAATGAAAGTTGGAGTCAGGGCTGGCTCCCAGAATATACCTGCGTTTGGAACGACAATGGGACCAGAGGCTTGTAACTCTTAAATGAAGGAAAGCTAGATGGTAGCAGTGACAGTTTGCATAGCCTCACAAGTAATTACTCATAAGTAATCCCAACTACTCTTGGAAGCACAGACATACCTAAAAAATTCTTAAGTTGTAGATAACCAGAGTGCCAACTCATGGTCCTATCCGTTGTTTGTTCCTGCTTATGCAGAAGAGCTGCTTTATTTTCTTCCCTTCCATTGACAGTTTGGTTTGGGGAAACAATAAACTCTACCTCTAAAATAAAGACTCTTACCTGATACTGCTAAGATTATTCCCCTAGTCCTTCTTTCTAATATTCAGTAATTATATTTTAATTCATACTTCCATATTTAATTGACAAGTTAGGGAGTCTAGTTCCAAACCTGGAACCTAGCTACCTTCCGTGGGGGCTGTGTCGAGGTGTGCCGGCGCATCTCCGAAGTGAGCCAGTAGCTGGTACGCAGCTGTGCAGCCCCCAGAAGTACTGATAGGACTTGCAAAAGCCTCTGGATGCTCGTTACTTTTCATTTTACAAGGCTCTTCAATAAATGATCAAGTACTGCTCTGTACTCTCCATTAATTTGATATTCGTCTTAAGGCAGTGATATTTGTCATGAGCTACCGGTTTTACTTTTTGCAGAAACAAAAGCCAAAGAGACCAAAGAGACGCGTGGCCATTTAATCTCCTTCCTGATAAAGCAATGTTTTCTCCCATAGCTTTTCTACATCCAGTAGCCACCTTCCACCATGATTTTACCAGCTTACATAAGGTAAGGAGGGTTAGTCCAGGTTACTCTGATGGGTGGCTTCTAAGAAATAGCTGGGCTGCTGAAGAATGAGCTCTGTGTGGTTCAGTAGGTGACATTTTTCCCTGTGCTACTAGAGATGCAGTCTCTCAAGCAACACGGAAAGCAAACTTCTGAGCACATACTGTCCTTAGATTTGTGAGTGCACTTTTGAAAGAAGGTCTCCCAATAAATTCCCATTTAGGCAACCTCCTGTGAAGTGTGATTCAGGAAAAGGAATATGCAAAACACACATCAGGCTTTTTGTGTGACCATGTTTCCAGTGTGTTCCTCACCTGTTTGTACTTACTGTTTTTCCTCAGACTTTTGTAGCACGCGGAATGGAAACAGTAGTAGCTTCTTTGATCAAATATGACTAAGCAACAGTCATTCTTTTGCCAACCTATAGAGTGAAAAAAGAAAATTAACAAATAGCGATGTGTTAAATAAACTGAGGTTATTCTGAATTGCCAAGACCCCGCAGACAAATTTATTTTGTACTTTCTGCACTTTTTCCCTGTACTTTCTCATTTCCCTCTTTAAATTCCCTTGTGGCTTTGAATGCAAGAGGTGTTTTCTAGCTCCTCACAGATGAACTTGGATAGCACTAACATGTGCCACAGCACGACTGCGTCACATGTGCTGGATGCATGTAAAGCAGCGCCTCCAAATAAACCCCTGTGGAGGTTGTTCTTTCTTTCTCAGGGCTACGTGAGAATGGCCAGAAGAACAAAACCCACACGTCAAATTTCTGAAGTCAACCTGAAGGAAACACAGGGAGATCTTGTGCCGGTTAGAATTTACATTTCTAGTCATTCTGTTAAATCATCCAAGCAAGGGATGCCCAACTCTAAGGCTCAGGAAAATGCTTCAGAAATGCTATGCTATCAGTGCGTTCCAGCTATTCCTAATCCTTTTCATCATTTCTCACATGAACAGTCTCGCTGACTTCAGTTGGACTTCTCCCAGACCTTAGTTCAGGAACGGCATCTCAGTATCCCTATCAAAGTGCAGCCTCTTGCACCTTCGTTTGCCACTCAGCACTTCTTCATCTATAGCTGTTTCAAACAGGTAAGTCAGTCCTTCTCCTCCCTGCTCCTCTTCTCCCCATATGAAAAGTAGCCCAGAGTAAGAAGGGAAAAGGAGAGTACCTCTTGTTATATTAGGAGCGGCTTGGAATAAGAGGTGCTGCGGAAATGCGTGATGGAGATCATTATCGCTTATCTCTTACTGCCAAACGTTCTCAGCTGTTGATCCGGTTGAGCCTCTCAGCCGAACGTATCATTATGACTTGCCGTCCGTTTCAGATCAAACCAGTCCATCCGTCTAACTTCTCTGTGTACTTTTTTTGCCTACAGAAGTAAAGCAAAATCATCCCTCTGCAGCGTACCTCTGTCAATAAATTGTCTGCATTTTGCATTAACAAAAACAATCCTTTGACAGTTGGGGAAGATGATTATTACTTGCCGCCTCTTTACTCACCACTCTGCTCCTCCAAACTCAGCTGCATGTGTTAATTTAAAAGTGGAAAAATAACAACAGTAAGAAGAAAGAAGGCTTCGTGTCATAAGAAGCTCATTTTGTGGAGTTTAACTTCCTACAGGGAGTTACGCAGCAAAAACCTGTCTAGATACCTACACTGTTAAACTCGGCACGTTTTTGCAGGTTCCTGGTTTTGCGTTATGTGGTGAGGCCATCCAGGTCTTGCTAGAAGCATGACACTGTACCTGGCAGAGGAGACATTAGCACTTGGAGGTAATAGACTAGACTTTCTTGAAGATTCTTTCTTGTAAGGCTCACCAATGCCATTTTCAGAAATGATTTTTAGGCTTTAAAAATAATAACTGAGCTTCCTTCTTTCTGCATGGGGTATTAAAACGTGGAGGTCTCAGCATTCCCTTTGGGAAAGTGGCTCTTCAGCTGTGTTACCTCTGTGATGTTTAGGTCTCTTAATTGTTGTTTCTTCATTTTATCGAAGACTTGACAAGATGCTTCACACTCAGGTATTAATACACAGCACCCTAGCTGCCCCTGGGCACCAGCATCTGCTGATACCTTTCCAGTGGGTACACAGTTTAGCTTCCAACCTAAGCGCATCTGCTCAAGGCAAAAAGGCAGCTACAGACTTGGTTCCTCCCGTAAAAGCTCATCAGCAGAATGAAGAACAAGCCTGAAGGTGGTCTCATTAAAAACAAACGGTGGGCACTATAAAGGGACAGCTAGTGATTAAAGCAGAGCACAGAATGCTTAAGTTATTACGACGAGAGCTTTTTTTCTCTCCTGTGAATGGTAAGGAAAGGACATATCTTGGCTCCAACATCAGAGAGCTCCTTGATCATTCCATCACGCATCAGAAAGCTCCTTGATCAGCCCTGTGATTGGTACATCAGCGTTCAATTGTCATTTCTGTGACTGTTTTCTTGTTAATTTTCATTTTACCATGCAGAAGAATCAGAGAGACAACACTTACTGCAAAGGTCCTCTGAGGTTAGGAGTGTTAGTGTAAAGGAGTGTCAAAGCACTTGGTCGCTTCGCTATGGACAGAGCTAAAGGTCTTTGTCCGAGACCTTCATCTCTCGCCTTTCCAGCAGCTTTGCCAGGGTTCTCCCTCCCCCCAGCTGTCTGTGCTGGCAACTGCTCAGCATAACACGAGGTGGAATTTGGCCTTGTACCTATCCCTGTAAGGCTGTAATTTTTTGTTGTTGTCCTTTTGTACCTGACACGTTTGGGAAAAATGCTGATATCTTGGCAAATATCTGGACATCTTTGCTGTTAAGAGAGCAGTGATTAATGTGCTTTTTTGTTCCCTCTGATTAAATTAAAACATGTATTCTAACATATCCTGGAGACATTTATAATTGTCCTTGTGCAGCCCAGCTTATCAGGATGCGGTAGCAGGTGTCGTCAGCTCAGCCAGCCAGGATTTTTAATCCTGTATGCCAGCCTCTCTGCTGAAGGCCAAGGCCCAGATGCCGCAACTCTTTGCTCACGCTAAGCAGGATTTCCACGAGCAGTCCCGTTACCTGGGATGGAGGCCGAGTGACTCTGGGTCAGACCACGACAACGCCTTCCTGCAGCCGGTGTGCTGAGCGGCGGTGCTGTACGCATCATCTCGCAGAGGCCTCTTCACATGAACCTGCTTGGCTGCACTGGAGACTGGGTAAGGTGGCTTTTTTAGATTTCTCAAGATCCGTGAGTACTTGAAACAAACTTTACTGGCTTCATCTTAGAGCTTTTTGCTAGTTTATCTCAACGTGTGTTTCAGAGGAGAGTAGTGGCGGCTTTGATGTGGGAAGAAAACACAGTTTCTGTGAAGAGCCTATTCTGCACCCTGTGAAGAGCCCTCTCTTCCTCACCCGTTCACGTAAACCCGAGCAGAGTGCCCCCCTCCACCACCGCCACCGCCCCTCCCATCACAGGGTACTCGAATGCAGGGGTTTGTGCAGGTCGTGATTGCTGGGGTGGCTGCCTTCCTCTCTGCCCTAGCCCTTGCCACTCTGCTCACGTCTCGTCTTGTGGAGGCTACCTGGTTCTCAAGGCAATAACTTTGTCTGACTGGTGGTCACTCTTCATGCAGAGCTAGGAACGGCTTTGTGCTGATTAAGCTCCTTCCCTGTTTCTGGTGGATCTTAGGCAAGTGGCCCAATCTTCTCTATTTTCAGCCCCTTTTGAAGGGGCTGACACTATAGGCTAACTCTATAGGAAAAGCTACCCCTCAGAAAAAACAGTTTACGGACTTGGAGGTTGTACTTCTTGTTGTGGAACGAAGTTAAAACAAGTTTCATTTGTACTTTTGCCATCTTTGTGTGAGGAGTAAAGAATAAACTGGTTGATAGCATTTGCAGAATTGCAGGAGTTGTACACAGAGGGTCAGGTTTTTCTGCTGCTGCCATTTTGTCATGATTTCCCTTTAAGGAAGGTTAGGTCCACAGAGGTGTAGACACACGCTGGTTGAATATCAGAAAAAATGAGTATCAAAAAGTTTGCAAGGCAGGACAGTGTTTGCCATGGCATATTCAAGAGCTGGAAAGAGGAATGCATAATTGTGGTATTGTTCCATCATGACAACTCTTTCACAAATATTTCCTGCACAGGGAAAAGAACCACCAATCCCTAGCTACGATACTTAGTTTTGGGGCATTTTTACACTTGTTCATTTGTGTCACCTAAGTTCCCTTTGCCCATCAGCCCCAGAGTCACATTCATTCATCGGTTGTGTTTTGGGGATGTAAATCTATATGCTGTTCTGAAATGTCGATAGACGGGGATCTGGTAGCAGCTCTGATAGGGCATTCATCAAAAAGCATCACATAAACGGTGTGTCTGATCACAAGAACGGACACTCAGGGCTACCATTGATTTTAGAAGCAGATGTGCAACAGACAACTGTGATTTTTATCAAAGGTTTTCTGGGCAGTGAGTTACCATGGCAGTTGCAGTAAGATAAAACACCGTAGGATCTTTGAGGAGGAGTCTGTTATAATTTTGTAATTCTATAGGGCGTATTGTCCAAGAATTCAAAGCACCCCATTATGTTTCACTCTGCTATTGTAAGGCGGGTAAATATGATTAGATCCATTATTAGAGCAGCAAAATGAGACACAGAAGTGATATGATTCCCCCACTGTGTCACATCGACCGCTGGTGTCGACTCAGTGTTCCTCTTCTGTCGCGTAAGCCTGCCACAGCCCAGCAAGGCAGCTGCAGGGTATCCAATTGCCCCTTTGTGCAGTTTTGCAGTCTCAGGTGCAGCTGTGTTTTCCCAGTGGCATCTATTCCTGATCTCTCAGAGGCTCACCCCTGTAGTGAATATTTTATGTATTTCACTTGATGTATCTAAAAGCAGAGTTCATTAAGCAGTTCTTTAAAAAAGCCCTACTGCACAGTTCATGCCTTCCTTAGTGTCTGCGTGCTGTTAGTGCTTTTATCAGCCCCGCCATGCACTTGAAGTGTTACCCCATTGAAATCAGTAGTCTGTGCCTTTACTCCCACACAGTGCTTTCGTGGCTGAGACCATAACTTCCCCCGTCCTAGACTCTTACAGCCCTGACGTTGTACTCTCCTGTGTCCCTACCACAGCTCCTTTTGATTACCGAGCAGCAGCAGCTGCCCTCCTGGGAGCCCCCATGCAGACAGGTACAGGCCAGAACTTCCTCCTGAGCTGAGAATTTTTATTAAAACTTATTCCCATAGGCTGATTGTTGTTATCATTTTTTTTAATCCTGCTATTGTCTCCCTTAGGCCAGTCAAACTGAGGAGAGATAAACTTTAATCTGTGATTGCTTTTACACTTGCTTGTGTTTCACACATGCTGGGAGGTGCGAGGCGCCTGCGTGTGCTCTCCCAGCGTGCTGCTTCAATACATTCCTGAGATTCCTTCTGCAGTTGATTTTCTCCTTTTAAAGGCTATCTGTACTCCAAAGCAGAAAACAACTCTTTCTTAATCCTGTCTTCCTTGCTAGTGCTGCTCTACCTTTGTCAAGGCATGGGATTATTCAGGGCTGTATACGTCTGGGCCTTTCCAGGGGCAAACATTTGGGATGGTGGGGAAAGCAGGACAGCTGTGCTCAGCTTTGAAGCCATCCTTAAAGAGATTCAGCTTGCTCTGGGCAGGTGCCAACAGCAGTATTTTACATTTGAGTTCGTTCCAGCTCTAAGATCTTGTCTAATCTGTGGACACAGGGAATTCAGTGCGGCTGGGAAGGCCAACAGTGGTCCTTCAGAGAGAGCCTCAGCGATCCCCATTCAGCACCATCCCGCCAGGACGATGTCGGGACCTGCAGGCCAGCTGGTAAAATGGAAGCGCAAACTGAACCTGCAGTCCTGCCTAACGGCAAACTTTCCACTCAACCCCACAGTCTGCTCACTTGGAGCACAAACACATAAGCTCCGGCGACGGGAATACATGTATGTGTCCACTGTGAGCCCAGACCTTTGAGACTGCAGAGCAAGCTCTTTGCTTCATGTTCTTTCTCAGACGAGCATGCAGAAGGGGAAAAAGCAATAGGTCAAAAAAATTTTTAACTGTTTAACTAAAAAAAATGAGCGCTGTGGCTGACTTCATCCTTCAGAACCTAGACTGCCTGAATCCTCGTTCTTTCATCAGTTACCAGCCGCACAGCACGAAGACAGTGCTGGTACACCATTCTGCCCTTCCAGTCCTGTTGCACATTTGTACTGGCATCCATCAACCAAGGGTGGTCTCTGAAAGTCATAGCAACCAGCAAACCAGCCCCCTCCTTCTTGGTTCCTTCTGGGGTGGCATCCAGCTAACAGAGGTATCTTGTCTTGTCCAGTCTGGGCGCATTTAGCTATAGTCTCTTATTTCCCCTGTCTTCATTATTTTGTGATCTCCTCAAGGCTGGCTTTTTGGTCATGTTTTTAGAGCATGCTAAAAACTTCTTGCTCAAACCTTTCCAATCTTTTCTTTCTTAGCCCTTCTTCTTACAAAGAGCTCCTAAGGGAATGCTGCTCTTCCCCGTGCTTCATTTCCTAATCCTCTGCCCTGGCCTCAAATGTTCTATGATAGATCTTGCTGATTCACCAATTAAATTGAGCAGAATAATTTGGGGTTTTTTTTAAAAA
The DNA here is from genome assembly GCA_013398225.1 of Steatornis caripensis. NCBI lineage: Eukaryota > Metazoa > Chordata > Aves > Caprimulgiformes > Steatornithidae > Steatornis > Steatornis caripensis. Next base: position 195,770 of record VZSC01007239.1, read on the forward strand.
GTAATTTTTAACACACCTTGAATCAGCCCTATTGACTCTTCTCTCTCACGTGGTCCCTGTTACATGTTCTCTGAGAGGGAAAAAAACATCACTTTTACTCTTTTTTTTCTGACTTTTGGCTTTTGTGGCAGCACAATATCTGACTCTCGGCTCCTTGTCTTGCTCTGAAACAGTTTATCAAATCTCCTTCAACAATTACTGTCTGCTCCTCTATTATTCACTTTCACTAGCTTGATTCTTTCCTATCAATCAGCCTTCCTTTCCGTCTCCAGCCTGCGTTCTGTCAGCATAAAAGTCTCCGCCTTGAACTGCAGTCCAGGGTAAATGCAGACTTCTAACCCTTCTCATGAGTGCCCAGCCCTCTATACCTTAATGCAAATGCAGCAATTAATTTTCTGTCTCCCTAGTTCAGCTTAAGCTGTTTGAGCTCTCCATCATCTGCTCACTCTTTCTCTCCATTTGCTAGTATAGGGTTTCTGAGTCAATAAAAAGGTCTTCTGCAGTTTTTGCTCGCCACCCCAATGACGTTCCGAGTTTGTTCGACGTTTTGGTGCGTGCTGTAAGTTTTCAGGGCTAAAGCAAAGCCTACTGCAGTACTCTAGCTTCTTACTGATTTATGTGTGCCTCAAATGAATGTCTGTCAAAGAACTCACCGCGCTATGAGCATCTCCTCCGCTGAGTTGGTTTCGAGCAAGACCGCGGGGAGGTTGTTTTGCTCCTGAAAACAGAAGCCGTCCATTCACTACGACCACAGAAGTGGATTCTGCTCCATGCTCCGCTGTGGCCCCCGATGCATTCTTATCTTCTTTACCTTTGAATGTCTCCGCATCCTCCCTCCCTCCCCCCCACCCCGATTTCACCATCTGGAGCGCCAGTATCACAGGGTGCATTCACCTCAGAGCCTTTTTGTGTTTACATTTTAAAGGCTCTCAGAGAAATAGGTTTTCATAAGCAGAAAGTAAAACTCTCATTTTATCATAATCATTAATAAAGCAATTAATTTGGTCCTTGCGCTATAAAATTCGAAGACCTTTGGTAGGTCATGCTTAGAAGTACATGTCTTTTGTATTAGTGAAGTGATAAAATTCAAACAGAAATGAGAAATGTTTTTTGCTGTGTACATGGAATGTGGGAAAAAAGTGCTAGAATTTTACTGGGTTATTAAAGGAAATATGTCAAAGGGGGGGCTATTTTTACTCAGTGCTATTTAGTCTCAGAAGAACGCGTGAAATATTTCATATTTTTCTGCTAAAAAAAGTAATTTTAAGGTTAAAACCACTGCTTATTTATGGAAAGTGTATCATTTTGTACAACTCCAAAGCCTCATTCACGAAATTGTTCTTGCCGTGGCCTGCCGGCAGCGGCAGCAGTCTGAGCGTGGCAGCGTAAATCGGTGTGCGCCCGTGGAGGGACGGGCTCCTGCGCTCTGTGGGTTAGTGTCTGAGCGGGTTGCTCACTTGGAGGGAACTGGGAAGAGAGTAACTGTGTCTGTGCTTCCTATCAATTAGGATCAAGCTACTTAGCTGGCTGAGATATGCTTCCTCTGAATCCTCATTTTGGGTTTCTGTCATGCTTCTCTAATCTCCTGCATAGTTACATTTCCATAAAAAACATTTCCATTTTTCCTGCTTATCTTCGTTAAGTGGAAAGTCTTCTTAATGACCTTTTTTTTGGATTGAAAAACGCCTCATCTAGGTCAGCATTTTCAGAATGCCAGTTTCCCAGTTGTTCTATTGCTACATCTCAAATCTTTAATTTTAAACAATAAAAGTCTCAAAACGGTTCTTGCTTTTCTTTGGTTTCCTTCCTTCTGCGAGTTGAATTTTTCCTCTCATCACAGTCTCCATCCCTGCTTCAACTCATTTATCAATTTATAAGTCTCGCTTCTTCCAGAATAGTTTTTCAGATATGTATTTTTAGATGAGAGCTGTTCCATCTTTCCAAAATGATCACTTCAACCTCAGCCACTGGAGCTCAGACATACAATATTTAAATTATTATTTATAGTACAGGAACATGCGGAGACTTTCATTAAAGATAAGGCATTAGGCATGTGCTTTGATGAGTAGAGGCACGGTGAATGATAGTCCCTGCTCTGAGCAGTTCGCACTCCTAAGCCTGGGTGGACTTGCTGGGAGAGTTTAAGGAGTAATTTAACCCAGACACAGGTTGGCATCCCCCAGGGTTGGGTACAGTCGCCGAGTCTTGTCAGAGTTACCCAGCCCTGCCTTCCCCGTCAGTACCACTCCATCTCAGTGGGATATTGCCTTTGTCTCAGCACTCGATAGGCAAGAGAGACGGCGGGACGGGATCAAACAGAGAAATAAGGGAACTGAGTGCCATGAGAACACATTGACCCAAGGGAGATGCCGGGTGAGCACAGACGGGCACATCTGCCTCCGCCATGCAGAGGGGTGCAGTGAAAGGATCCCCAGAGCTGCAGTCATGGCGCTATAGCTCTAGGGCACGATGACGAAATACCACCCTGAGGTAACAGATCACGTGTACAAACGTGGCCAGACAAGTCCGGATTCCTGGGTTTTTCCAGTCATTGCTAGAGATCCCTTCTCTCCGGTGTGCCCTTAATTGTTTTGATTCCTCAGCTAGTATGAGCTCACAATCTGATCTGTCAGGCTTCTATAGAGTGTGGTGCATTTCTGTACCGAAAGAAATCTTTCTACTTAGATTGCCATTTATAGCTGCATTTTTTTTTTCACTAAGTGGTGTAAATTAGTTCTATGTGACTTGATGGATTCTATCCCTCCCCCTTGACAACAGTGATGAAAGATCTGACCCCTTTCTGGGCGTTTGTAAAACCAAACATACAAAATCTAATTTGTTTAGGGCCGAGCCTTTAATTGCTTTGCCATCACACTGCGGAACCGAATGCTATAGCAATCTTGGGGATTGATCGACTGATTTATAATAAGGAACTTGACCTGAGAAGGGTTATCACCCTTACAGGTAGTAATGTAAACCTTTTCGGATGGGCAGGATGTTGGTGTTGACTTCTGTGGGGCAGAGATTTGGTGTACAGCTTCCGAACCGTGCTGTGGTTGCCGCTGAAACGTCCTAGTAAAATGGTCTTCCAAGATGCACCTCCTAGCAGAACTGAAGACTGTAACAGAGAAATAAAGCATAACAGCACTGGCCAGGGTTTTTCTTTGCTCCCAGGCGTCCAAAAATCAGGCCGTGTTCCCTGACCTAAGAGGGAAGAATGAAACCTTCTGCAGGTTTGAGGGGGTTGGTTCTGGTTTTTCACTGCTCAGCATTAGGATTGCAAAGCAAACCCAATACTTACATGCAGAACATTCCTGATCTTAAACTACGACTAATTAATTTAGGGCTTTTTGCCCTGGACTGTAGATCGTAAATCCTTCTTCAGCCTTTCAGAGGCAGCACTGTTTTAGCCTTCTGTTTGTGCCGATTAGTATCAAGTCAGAATAATTCTTTTTTTCCCCAGAGAAATCCCCTGTGCTTTATTCATAAATAAAAAAGGAAAGGAAGCAACATTCCTGATGGTATTTTTGCGATTTGACTTTGCCTTCAGAATAGAACTGCACACATACAGTACTTGTCGTCCCTAAAACTTACATTTTGAAAGTTCTTTGAAGGTGTAAATTACAGATCTTTCATATGAAAAGTTAATGAAGGACTCTAAACAAAATAAAATAGAAATGATGACATGAAAGAGCCTTCTTATGGCTTCAATAACAAGATAAACAGTTTAATATTCCACATACTGCATTAAAAATAACAGCTGGGCTCTATGGAGACGAATCCCGTAACTCAACTACATTTATTTTCACATTATCCTAGGACAGTTAAGGAGAATGATAACTCTCCCTTAATTGTCACCTCCTTTTGGCCCCCAGAAACACTGAAGGCAGCCAACGCCTCCTAAGTTTTAGCAGGCACCGCAAGTACTTTAACAAGCACAGTAGTAAAGTGCCATTACCACCAACACTTCAGTAGCCTCTGAAGTGATAGACATATACTGTATTGACAGTCTAGAATTGTAATGAGCAATAGCTGTTTCAGACCGTATTGATTGTCCTTTTTTCCTCTTCCTCCGATTCAGACGAGAGGAAACAAGAACCAGCATTTCATTAAAAGGAGGCTTTGTCCAGTGATTCATATTTCATGACTACTTGTGAGCGAACACGTCCTGTAAAATAACCAATTAATTCACCCATGTTAAGACCCAGGCTGAAAACCGCACCACTACCTTTACAGAAGCCCGGGAAGGCACAAGGCTGAAAATTTCCTACCGTATAAAAACTGCCTAAACGAGATTTTTATCCACATCCCTTGGTTCACTTCACTTTCTGCTTCTTGGCTTTCCTGACAGCTTCTCCTGTGTATATTGTTCTGTGCGACTATCGTACCGTGCTGTTCACAGCTCGGGATGTTTCAAGATACAATGCCCATTTTTCTGTGAGTGGTTTTTTGGTGGCGGTGGTTTTGACAACATCACAGGTTCAGCTTAGAAGTGACCGAAAGAACAGGGCAATGAGTAACCTGCAATAATGATTTGCAAATTGTGTTAATTTCATAGTGGGTTCCTGCTTTTTGATAGGATTTAATGCGTAATGAGCTCCTGAGACGTTATTTTTGCTTCAAAGCTTTGCTGAGTACTAGATCCTATTAAATTCTTGCAGTGAACACACCAAAAAGTACTTTGAGCTAATTTTAATAATTTTTAATTGAAGGAATATTTTTATTCCAATTTGAATATTCAAGCTGTTTAAAAGTTAACACATTCTCAAAGTGTTCAAGTGTTCATCAGTCTTTTCCTTCCATAGTATCTTTTTTTAGGCAGCCTTTCAGCTTTTTTTTTTTTTGTCCCGGATTTATTTTTCAGACCCAATGAAAAAAAAAAATCAGACTTTTTAAGTGCCTGCATGCTGCAGTTTAATTTCTGTCTTTTTATTGCCGTTTTATAGTCTACCATTATTGTTTGTTTGTTTCGTTTTCTTTTTCCTAGAAGCAGAAAAAAAATACAAATTTCCCCGCTAGTCCTTTCTTGTGTCATAGCAGCAGCTAGATTTGCGTGCATGAGTGTCGTGCTCAGTAACGTACGTATTTCATTGTTAGTAGCGATGTTATATTATGTTAAATCTTATAGACCCCAACAGAGACTGGCGTCCCAGGTTGCAAGACAGCTAGCAGGAGACCAAACATCACAACCTACATGCATAAGCAAGAAATGTGTTTTACCGCCACGTTTCAGGAAGGGAAAGTAGACGCAGAGAGATTCAGTGACCTGGTTCAAGCCTTCCTAAAGATCTGGGATTGGTTCCTGCAGCTGCAAGATTTTTCCTCTGTTTGATTTATCCTCTCAACCTTATTCCTGCTCTCCAAAATCCCGTGGAAAGCTGGGGGACAGCAGGCAGTCATATGACAAATGAAATTCAGCTGTGTAGTTTGTCGCTGATGCAACTGTGCTCATTTTAAGCGTTTATAGACTAAGAAGTTGATGTTAAAGTGACAGCCGTGCCGAAGGGAAACCCTGACTGAACAAAACCTGTGCCTGAGGCCCTCCTACGTGGTGACCGCTCAAGCTACGGCAGGCGTGAAGAGGTCCTGAGTCGCGCATCTCTAGCTGCAACAGGATTTGGGGCTAGCAGAGGTGAGTGCTGGTGAAGCTGTCGTGCCCGATCCCAGCTTGCCGATCATTTCCTCACGGGTGTCAGCAGGGAGCGTGCAGCCAGGCGCTTTGATGGCCGGGGTGTGGCGTGGCCGTGGGTTTAGCTGTGAGGACTGAAGGCCTCTGGTTCGCTGCTGTGGCTGCCCAGGGCTCTGCTCCTGGTGCAGCTGGCACGGGTGCTTTTTGTCTGGTAAATGAGAGTGACCCCAATGAGTCAGCCAGTCTTTCTCCATCTCCGTGTTAATTTTTAGGAATTGGAGACAGATGGTTGAGAGCTTTGAGATGTTTGGGGTGACCTTGAGGAGGCTCTAACTGCAATGCAAAATTGCAAATGGTAAATGCAGTAAGCAGATTAAGAGTCTGGCACTCTGGCAAATCTCAAGACCTAGTCTTATGTTGCTATTTTTCCATTATGGCAAACTTACAGATTTCAGAATGACTTTGCTGTAGCAGTGACTTGAAAATTATAGTGAGTGAGTGTTCCCTTTTAAATAATGGATTATGAGGCAAAGATTAATTTTTTGCTCAACTTTCACACTAATTCAGTGCCGTGCTGCCAGCAGAAGCACAAAAAAGGACATGAATTCACAGTGGCTTTCTTTTCTTTCAAAGTCTAACATGCTTTTATTGAATGGGACTGTTTGTAATAAAGTCCCATCATTCACATCTGGCTGCCTACCTAACCACAGGACTTTGACATCTCTGGAACATCCTTTGGTTAATGTCATCAGTGAAGATACTCAAACCACTTCTTAGCTTGCTCACTGCCTGTCTAAAGGAAACCAGTCCTCTTCTACTACAAACAGAAGGTCATATACCACCATCCCTATGACAGCCAACACTCTGCAGCTGCCAGGCACCGCTTATTTTTAGGCCGTTTGAAAAAGGGGGGAAGAGGGAGGAAGAGAAGGAAAGAGAGAAAGACAGACGGCTGAGAAGAGGTGAAACCAGAAATGCTATGTCCCAGAGGCATTTATCAGCCCAAATAAAATTGAAACAGTGAAAGGGAAACACTGCTTTGCTTTTCTCAAAATTGTATTTCCAGTTGAGTGAGTCGAAAAGAAAATATCCTTTCCTTTTCCTGTGATTTTGAGAGATCTGTTTGCTAAGTCTGCAGGCTTAGTAGCAGAGACAAGGAGTATTTATTTTCTGTATACGTTGGTAGTTTATGAGGTTGCTAGAAATGCAGAGTTTATGGAAGTAAAATCAGGCCATGAAATAAAAAGGATTTTATTCAAATATCCCAGCTTATTAATTCTTCCTAATTCTTCACAGAGAAGGAGACGAGTGAGGGTGCGCACAAGGTTTACTGAATGTTAAGAGGGAGAAGATCCAGTAAAAGTAGCACATGCAGGTGCATTTTTGAAATAGAAAAAGGTGAAAGATAAGTGAATATTATTAGGGTTTGAAATGTAATTGAATTTTCCTTTTCCTATTTTGCCATTAAAGATGTCAGAAGGAAGTTTACTGTTCTGGAAAAGGGTCTTGCATGACTAACTAAGCTGCACAAAGTGGCATCACCTTCTTGTGCAGCAGGGTGTGACTGACGGGATGTAAATGCCACTCTTATCTATGACGCGTGAATGGGTGGAGAGGAGATTTAGAGCCTTGAGCAAGGAATAAGATGCCACAATTGCTTTCGCTGGGAATTAGTGTTCCACCAGGAGCAGAAATGGGGCAAACGTATTGTACTTTATGAGTAACATTAACTACTAGTTCGGCTGCTTGCCCATCAGTATGCATGGCTGTGTGTTGTATTATTGTCCTGCCTTGACCTCCAGAAGCCTCCACGAGGATGAAGGCGTGGGGAAGGATAACTATTACGTGATGTGCTGTAATTGACATAGAAAGATAGAGGTGCTGCTAAAGTGTCACAACGTCTAAGGCTGAGATGCTGTACCCGAGAGCCTCAAAAGCTTTCAGAAAACTACCCTTTTAAAATGCTTTTTGGAAGAAAAGAGTCGGTACTGCATGAACCTTCGCTGTCTGCCGGCTTCATGTCAGCAGGCTCTCCTTGGGCATGCCACGCTTCCCAGTGGCTGTTTCACGCTGCTTTTTGGATCTGGAAAGGGAGAACACACGGAAATGAAGGTGTATTGAGTGCCAGAGTAATATGTTAGCTGATATAGGTCTCACGAAGCAACTGTGTGGAGGCCTTCACCAAATCAAGCGCTTTCTGTTAGCTAACTTTGGAAAAATGCTATGTCCCAGGAAATAACTCCTTTCTTGGCAGACCCAGAGGGCGCTGCACAGCCTTCTCCCACCCCTTTCTCTCAAGGTTTGTAACATCTGGGTATACTCAATATTTCCCAGCTTTCTTTAGGGTGTGTGCCAGCTTCCTCCCCGCCCCAAACTGGCACTCCATATGCTTTTGGACATGAGGGACCAGTGTGCAAATTAAGCCCCTGTCCTTCATAACCGGACCGTGTTCCTGGCTAAGAGGAGCAGCTCAGCCCCAGAATGTTAGCGGAGCTGGCGACAGCAGTCACCGCCCAGCTCACTGAGCTAAATGAGGTGGGGATGGCATCAACTAAGATCTGTTTCCTTGAAATAAACTGATTTGGGCACTGTAGTTGAGGCAAATGGAGTAAAATGAGGAAAAAGGTCACTGCAATGGCTCTGGGTGGAAGCATAAGCCTCCTTCGCACCTTGGCGTCTCCTGACCTTGTGTGTCCATCTCAGCTACTCATCTCCGCAGGGGTTAGCTGTGATCCCCAGCACCTCCGCAAGCGCAGCTCTGGCAGAAGGTACATTAAAGCCGGTCGTGTGCAGTAAAGGAGCAACACTGCTCGTGGAGTGTCAGTTGGCTGGATGACACGGAGCAGTTTCACAAGGCAGGAATAGACTGGAAGTCTGTGATGAGACCGTGGGACAGAGGGGTTTAAAGAAAGACTGGCTCCGGAGTTGCTAGGCCAGTGGTGCCACGCAGGGGGCTGCGAGTGGGGCTGTGATGGCAAGATGAGATGAGCTGCAGTTCGCGTAGCGCAGTGGTGTGCTAGTAGTATCGCAGTTCGTGGTACTTTGGTGTCTTTTTTTGGAATGCTTTTGATAGTAAAGGTGGCATATGACCTTCTGCATCTGAGATTTGATGGCTCAGGGATTTCCAGCTATACTATTGGCCATCAGTCCCTATTCTTGTATACAGAATTATTGCCAAGCCAAGAAAAGCCTCAGAGAAAGCTGGCGTTTCTAGGAAGCAATTCCCATTGTTGCACTCGCTAAGACTTCTGGTTCCCTGAGGTATACAAGGGAGGGTCTGAGTTGTAAGTATCAAAAGAAATTAATTATTCTATATTATAATTAAGACTTTTTTAATTAGCTGAATAATTAGAATTTTTCTTGCGTTACAGTGCAGCTTTTCACATAGCCTGATAATCTGAAACTTTAGAGGTGTTTACCTGAGTGAAAGAAATTCTAGCATCAACAATCCTCTTTCTGCAATAAAAAGTAGTAAATAACAGTTCTACTGTGGCTGCAAGAAAGGCAGCTCTCTTTGAAAGAACTCTGTCAAGTCAAACTTGTCCCTCAAAATATATGTTTTGTAAAAACCTTCAGAAAATGTTGGGTCGAACTGTTTTAGTGTTGTTGTGAGGAAATCAATATTTCCCTGCAGCCTTTGCAACCCCCAAATTGTAGCATGTTGTTTGTGCAGAGGCAGCTGAGAGTGAAACTGTCTAGAAATGAGAGTGAGCTGGCCTGTTTCTATAATTTGCCCTAAAAGCACCCAAGGTAAACAAAATGGCACACTTGAGTAATGAAAAATGAAAAATTCTCCTAATGTAAATAGCTGAAGTGGGAGGTGTTGGTGGGATTTTGAGCTGGGTTTTGCTTTTCTTTCAGCCTTTTTCCTTCTTCCCTCATCCTTCCCATCTCCTTCAATGCCCCGCTACTCTTATGCTGTGCTAGGCACTACCATGCAGATGGTCTTCCAGGCTTTGTCTCCCAGTGAAAGCATCAAGGGAATCATGCAAGATCCCTATACACTTCGACACTGAAATTAGTGGATTGCCTGCAGTGGTCCCCCCACCACTAGAGAAGACAAAACCTTTTCATATGGCACTGAAATATCAGCAGCATGTATGAAACGGAGGTGAGAGCACCAGCTCCATCAGACGTTGCGATGCATTTGGGACCCTCGAGTGGGCAAAAGTGTGGACAGCGCTCCCGTGTGTTCCTGATCCTCTGCTGTGAACCCTGCCACATGGCATGACCATGGGTCAAAGGCTCTGTAGGGTTAGGGCCTGGTCAGGCAACACCAGGAGGAACAGAGTCTTGGATACTGTGGCTGTAGGCGGGTTCTTTAAGCTGCTGAAACTGAGTTCAGAAAGGAACCACATCGGTTTCGGGAGTCTGGCTGAGACCTCTGTGAAGAAAATGAAAAGGGAAAGTCTAGGAGACACGTAACTTGCTCACAGATACACCAGTGTGGATGCAGCAGCTTTACAATGTCATATGTTCCCCTGCATCAGACAGGAAAAAAGCTTAGGCCAGGTTGTGGGAGCAGGAGAGCAGAGAGCAAAGGACCAGAGGACAGAAAATGCTGTGCTGACTGGCAAAGAGACTGCTTGTGCTTAGACTGAAACAGCTTCACAGGATTTTTTTTTTCTCCTCTAATCTGGAAATAATTCTGATTTATTTTAAGCCTTCTGTTAAGACAAGTCGCGGAGCACTGCCTGGCTGGAAGTAGGAGGCTGTGTGTGCGCGAACGTGTGTGTGCATTTCCAAGGGTGCTGCCTGCTTTCTTTAGTTGACACTGCAGTCGTTTGTTGTGTTTTCAGTAATACATAAAAGGCAACGATGGAGTTTTTGAGCTTTCGAGCTTTCGTAGCACCACAAATCGCAGGGTCCTTCACTGTACGAGCAGCGTTGCTGCCACAGTGTAGCATGGCAGATCACAATGCAGACTTGCAGAGGAACCAGTGCCATCAGGGACCCCCCGAACCGCGAGAGGACCACCGTGGGGGAAGCAAGCCCTCACAGCTGCTCCTCTGCATGGTCCTTCAGTCACCAGACCTTGTCTGACAGAGAGCGAAGGGCGATGTGGTCCTGTATGACATGGAAGGGCAGGAAGAACCATTTTCTACTTGCTTCACATGTTCAGCAGCAGGTTTTTGAAGGAGCTGTGCAGCTTGAATGAGCAAGAAAGGGTTACAGAGGCCAGGTGAGGAGGTCATTGATCGGAAGGGTCATGATGATCCAGAGAAGACAGTGATACAGCACTACTTACCGTGAGTGCCTTAGTCACACAGTGGGTCTCTTGCCAGCCCAAAGTAATTTGGTAGATCTGAAGCGAGTAGGCTGGAAAACTGTTGGAAACTAAGAGCTGTTTCACTGAATGATCATTTAGTTGTACATAATATAGTCACGTACACACTGCTGTATTTGAGAAGCTAACCCTAGGAAAAAGTGGTTTCGACTAGCACATCAGGAGTGTTTTCCTTTGAAACTAGACTATACAAGGGAAAACCCGAGGATGTAATAGCGCATGGGCACCACAGCCTTCACCAGTAGCCAGAAGATGCCACGTACCATCCAGCGATCTGAACAAGGACTCACTACTGTCAGACTTGATCTCCCCTCAGCTTTGGTATTTGAGCTTGTTAATGCACATGTAAATGCCCCAAAATTGTCTGGTACAAAGGCAGTACTAGCAACGGTTAGTTTCTCCAATTTTGTTTAGTAAAAGAGTTATTAGCCAAGCCGTTTTTATTCTCTCTGCACTGGCAGGGAATGGGGTGCCTGAATGCATCATCAGACTGCATTTTACTTGTGGCAGATTGACGGTAACCCGGCAGTCAAGTCCATGAGAGTGAGACTATGAGAGTCTTGAGCAGAGCAGAAATAGAAATCAAATCATTGCCACCCAGGGTGAACAAGAACACTTGAATCCTGAGACTCCAGTAAGCAACTAAGTGAGAGAAAGAGAAGTTGTCGGCTGAACTGGATATACTGACTGCAGTACAAACTAGAGGAGTGAAATAGTGAAACACCAGAGTGACCCTGATAGCCGGGATGGAGGCATTTGGAATTATCCCATTTCATCCAGGCTATACCCCGGAACTTATGATCCTTTGCATGACGAGCTACAAGAATACAGACAAGGGGGATCCCATAATGGTAAAGAACACTGTTAATTCAGGGAAACAAGAACCAGCATGACAGAGAGACCACTGAAAGACTCATTGTTAAATGGTCTTGGTTACCACTCAAGGCTGAGCTTCCACTATGGAACTGCAACTTTAAATAGGGATATTTGTGTGGAGAGGACTGTGGCTTTAGGCAAACAGCCCAGTTAGACCAACTCTGATGAAAATCCTGGAGCTAAATCTGGCTGAATGCCCACTGACTGGAGTCTGCATGACACTGAGCTCCACGAGCCTGCAGTGGGGAGAGAGACTAGGCTATGGCTGTTGTGATCAGTGTCGAGATTTCGAACTGGTTTGGCATCTAAGCCAAAAGAAAAAGTCACATGAGGGACTGGAGTCATGTGTTGCAAGAAAATGACTCCTAGGATAGCTGCTGCATTATTGCATGGGAGGACTGAGGTCCTGTTAATAACGAACTGGGATTTAGAATTGCAGTGCTAGAGGTTGGGCATGACTATGGGACCTGGGAACTCCGCTCACATAAACGAGGGCAGGCGTGGCAGGACATGCCAGGAGGGCTGGAAGGATTCTCTGGAAAGAAAAGGAACTAGAAACAAACCTAGTCAAAACAATTGGTACCAGTAATAATCACTTACACTAATCAGGGTCCTGAGGACAAGCAAACCCAACGCTCTGGAGCATGAGAGGGACTTTTACAGTCCTGCAGCATGTGGCACTCTGCCCACAGGAAGGCAGACAGTATTTTGTCTAGACTGGATAAGTCCTGGAAATGGCATTTGAAGTAGACATGAAACAGGGCTTGGAAGGAACTAGAGAGCCTGGGAGAAGATATGGCTAGATGGAATATAAAACCCATTAGTGTCTTAATGCACAAATTGGCAGAACTGTACATTAGCAATGAAAAACTAGATACCGGGGTCCCCAACTGTTGTTAGATTCTGGTGCCTCAGTGACTATTGAAATTACTATTTTGCAAGAGTGTGGGTGCCTACAAGGTACACCATACAGGTAAAAGCACACAGTGGTCTCCTATGGTGCAGGGAGTGCATCAGCTCTGCTCCTACACCCGCTCCTAATGCAGCCTGTTTACTGGAGAGCGCAGTTGAGTTTTCTTGTATTCAGCATCACGTGGGGGATAAAAAATGGGCTTTTCAGCAGCCTGTTCCTTAAACAAAATAGGTTACTAACTGTGGAAGGATAATACAAAAACAGAAGGACTCATAATTATCTTACCTACAAAACGATGTACTCCTGTAAAGGCTCCTGAAATAGGCAGAACAGCTCAGGATGAGGGTGAGTTACCTTTCTGCAAGTATAAGCTTGAGATAAGTTGGAGTATGGAAAGATTAATGCCTTTGCTTTAATAACAGGGCTTGATCCAAGATTGCAGAAACGATGTAAGTACCCATGCGAAGCCCAGAAAGGATTGTTGTCCACTATTAATAGCCTGGTGGATCAAGGAGTGCCAGTGCAATGACCCAGTGTGTGTAATTCCCCAGAGTGGCTGGTATTTAAGGGAGATAGAAAGATGCATCTGACTGTGGATTTCAGAGCATTAAATGCTGTAACACCACAAACATCACCTCTTCTTGTTAAAATGCCAGAAATTATGGCTGCAATAGTACAAGTAGCTAAGTGGTTTTCAGTCATAGATCTGGCAAATGCATTTTTTTTTAGCCCTTTAGCAGAGAAATGTTGGTAAAAGTTTGTTTGTACATTTCAGGAGAAACAAAATTGTTTCAAGTGAGTTCCTCAAGGATTTCACAAGCTCCTGTTATCTGTCACATACATATCACCCAAATGTGGGAGAAATTAGCCTGCAGGTCCAGGAAGCACGTGACATCATATGGGGATCACACCCGAATCGGGGGAATTCTGCAGAACAAGCATGTCAGCAGACAAGAAGTTTTGGCTTCAATCCACGAAGAAGGATTGAAAGTCAACAGACAAAAGGTTCAATTAGTGCAACAAGAGGTAAAAGACTTAGGAGCAACACTAGGTATAGAAGGCCAGACTCCTGATAAACAGAGTGTGGAATTAATTCAAAAGCTACCCAACCCCACCGCTCCGCCTAGCTAAGAGCACTGTAAGGCACATTTAATTGTATGCAGGATTTTATTCTGATGTTCACTGAAGTGAGTCACCCTCCAGCTAAGCTTTCAGAGAAAACCAGGCAGTGGGAGCAGGGTGCAGAGAAGCAGTCAGCTTGGTCGAGCTGAAGTCTGCCCCAGCCCAAGCTGCAGCACTGGGCTATCTGGACCCAGGAAACTTCTTCGTGTACGGTTTGCCTCTGTCAGCCAGGAAGGAGGTGCCAATTTGGCACAAAAGAAAGATACCGTGTCACAGGCTATTGTCTGGGCATCTCAAATCTTACTGACACCACAACTCCTTGTCAAAAGGAATGAGTATCTTTAGTCTGGGAATCAGAAAAACTGGATTAGATTGTTGGAGGAAGGCCAATGGCACAACACACGAGCCACGATTCCTTGAAATACACTGTGTTCCGCAAAGCACAAGGCAGTACGTATCTAGCTCTAGGTTGGCAGAATGGACCCTCACATTAATGGCTCGGGGAGTTAGACCTGGAAAAGCACACGTGACACAAGTACCTCCACGCCTTAATGGTGGGGAGTGCTGAACATGAGCGTCAGATATTGCAACCTCCTGATGTGCAGTGGCCTGTGCAGGTTTAATTGCCTCTGTCAAAACACATCCACAGAAATCTGCTTTACAGGTGGTTCAAGTTCCCACAGGATAAGACTTGCACAAGATTTGCTCTAGTCCGTTTAAGGAAGAGCAGGAGGTAGCGGGGCAGGTCTCACCTCACCCAGTACAAGAGGCAGAAATCCCAGCTGCATTGTCAGGTGTGCTTCCCAGCGGCATGAGCAAACAAGGGTGAAGGATTTCATTTTACTGAACAAGTTTTTTGCCCAGTGAGGTATAAAGCAGCAGCTACACATAGCAGAATACCCACAAACCTCAGGATAGGAAGAATTTTGCTTTTGAAGGAAGCTTTAAGGATGTTAGCACTGGTGAATGGCAAAAATTAGGATGTGATGTTGCCATCTAAAAGGCTCCACAAATGACTACAGCCAGCCATGATTATATTCCTTTTAAGACCATGACATGAAGGGAGATGTGACTCTGACAGCATCAGTGGTTGAAAACTTCCGTATCAGATGAATAGCAACTGAAAGGTCTCAAAGATAAATAGGTAAAAGGATTTGACAAACAACTGCAGCAGGATAATCAACAAATAGCTGAGCAATTAGGGCAAAATGCTTGTAGAACAGATAAAAGGTAGAAAAAGGTAAACAACCAAGATGAAGAATGGCAAGTAGGGGGTGAGGTAGCATATCACAGGTTTCCTGGAAAGAAGCGCACCTTGAGCTGTAAGTGAGCTGGATCTGGCACTAGCACAGATAAAGGCACTTCCATCATTTATTAGTTCCAGTAAGTTCTGACAATGTGAGCCAGTTTTATCAACCACAGCCAAAGCTTTGGAGAGGAGAAAAAGACTAGGCTATATGAAAAGCTGTCTTTGTTACTCAGGATCACATAAAGGAGTGAGGGTTAACCAGTCACCAGAGCTGGATCAGCATAGAAACACGGATTTGCTGTGGTGTGTAAGAATGGCTCTTCCAGCCGTTGTATCGGGCATCAATGTTACCGAAGTTGGGATCGTGATCAAACAGTGTTGGGTTCTTTCTGTTCTGCCTGCTCTCTCAGGGCAAAGCCTGCATGCAGCATGGTGTTGCCTGTGTTCTAAAGTAGGGAGAACAGGACTGGAAGGAGCAGAGCTGTCAGGGATGCTGCCTGAGACAGTTACATCCACCTCCTTGCTGGTTTGCACCCTCTCTGTCTGAGCAAAGTGCTTTCTGCAGTCGGTACGGGTGGTCAGTGTGATAAAACCATTGTACGAGCCCTGATACACTAGATTCTGGACAGCAGCGTGGCCCGTAGGCTGAGGCCTCTAGCCTGTACCTCTGGGATGTTCCCTGATCATCCAGAACTGGATGCATGCAGGGATGGCTTAAAGCTGCATTAGTCCTACTTTTCCGGAGCTGGTCATGCTTTGCTGTGGCTGTTAGAAGAACACAGTGTCACCCGACAGTTCGAAAGTCCTCACGTTTGGTTTCCTTTGCTCTTCCCTCCAATTTACAGAGCCCCATCCACTTTCTTTTAAAAGTATCGTACCTAACAGGACACATCCCTCTTTCCTGAGAGGCCAGCATGCCACTGACAAGTAGTGTAGACATTGCCGTGCGTATTGTTCCTGTCCCCTCTAATCACGCAGCGATCACTGTCACGCTAAATTCCTCCCATCAGCTTTGCTCTGAATTACATTAAATTTACATCAAATCTTCCCTCACCCCTCAGTGCAGCCTGAGCTTCTCTTTGCTTTCTCCATCCTTGGCCCTCCCCAGCCTGTGCAAGCAATCCAGTGGCTCCAAACAGGAAAACTGCCTTGCTATGGTGGAGGGTCTCTAACTCACTCCTTTTTCCAGTCAGACTAGTTTCTTCTGCCATGAAGTAGAATCCCTTGAGAGAAAGCAAGCCAAAAAAGTATTATTTCAGCAGCCTTTTCTCTTCCGCCCTCCTGGTGCAGGCTGAAAATGAGAAGAAAAGGGGGGAAAGCAAAAATCTTCAAAAAGGAAGACTCTTCCAGAGCCCAAACACGCAGTCGGACAATAGGAGATAATGATTCCACCTCTGCGCCCTCCTTCTGCCGAACGGGAATGTTAAAACCCGTGTCTGCCAGAGGTGGTGAAAGACCTAAGTGATCCGCCTCGGCTCTGAACGTGGCGCCTTGGTGATGAGCTGAAAAGCTTGTTGCTCACGTTGCAAACAAAGACTTAGCAGAGGGCAGAGGTAAAACCAAGTGGGACCCGGCCTTCTAATCAGGCCCACGCTGTGAGCTCGTGGTATTAATCCGGCAGCCGGTGACATCAAGGCAGGAGGCCTGCGTGACCCTGAGCCCGTCCGACAGTGGCTTACACTACCCAGTACCGCGTGTTCCATTTAATAAACTCCATTGATATATTTAATAAAGACACCTCGCACTTCCACAGTTTCATGTGTGACCTCTCTGTGGTCGCTACCAAAAACACAAAGTAAGAGAGTCAAGGATCATTAGCTGACAAGGCAAAACTGCCCCTTCCCTTGCTCTTCTATTTTTCTTGTGAATATCAACTGCTTGGGAGGCAGCGATTGCTTGTAATCCTTCCTCTCTCCATTACAGGAGGCACAAGTTTCTGTGAGAGCTTGGGAAAAAATTACGACAGAATTGCCTGCAGTTTGGGCAGCTCTCAGTTCCGCTCACTGCCTTCCGACTCCTCATGCCAGCACTCATCTTCTGCCCAGAGGCTGTGATGATGGGCTTCTGAGAGCCCGCCGGGGCTGAGTGCTGCTGTCACCCCATCTCCTCCCAATTTGTGGTGAGAGAGGAGCATGTGCAGACACCAGAGGCCAGAGGAAGTCCACCAGCAACCCCCAAGCACCCCTCTGAGGGTCTCTGGCTGTGCTGCACAAGGCGGGGGACTTTGGCTTCTGCTAAAGGTCATCTCCCTCAGCAGGGGAAGAAAAAGGTGGCCACGTACCTCTGTAAATTTTTTCTAGACAGGCTAATGAATACCTTGTAGGAAAAACGTCTGGTTTAAAACCCAGAGGAAAGGATTTGTTTGGTAGACTTTCTGTTAAGTTTTGGGCTTTCTGGTTTTTTGTTGTTTTTCATTGTTATTATTATTATATTTTATTTGGCGGTGGTTGGTTTTTTACATTAGAAGTAGAGTCAGTTGTCAAACAAGACTCCTGATTGATTTGGGTTTTTTATGTCTAGCTTTCAACATCCTCAAAGGCATCTAATTGTTCAGGACATACTGAGTATCTGCACTTACAGAAATGAAGCCTCGAGTGGAACTCCCCTGAAAGCAAGGCACCGGGAAGCCAAGATTAGTTTTCAGAAAGTAAGTGGTTTTCACTTTTCGGTTTCTCAAGGACTCTTTCAAGGGCCAAGCAGATGGCTGGGAGATCCACAGAATGGGAACCTGCAGTCCTAATGGGGACAGAAAAGTGTGTGCGGAGGGGGTTGTTTGTTTGGAGTTTCTTTCAGTTAAATCGTCTTTTTGTTTGACAGCAATTTACGCTATTTATGCAGCTGAAATGCCAGTGCATTTGTTGTGTGGGCTCTTCCTCTTCAACAAAGGACTGAGGAAATTGCCACGCTAATTCTCTGAACATCCTAGCAGCTCTCAAGCATATCCAGAAGAGCAATCTCCAACTTAAAAATACAAAGGCAAACAGAAGAATAACAGAGCAGTTCAGTTCAGGAAGCCCCTTGAATACTTTGGGCAGCTGTTGCGACACTCCCATTGTATTTTGAGTGGAGGCGTGGGCCTGTGCTGAAGACCAAGCCAGCCTCAGCTGCCCCGCGAGCTTTCCGGGGATGCTCAGGGCTGTGTTAGACTTTGGTGCAGCCCGGAGTTGCCGTCAGCCTGCTGTGTGGCTCGGCACGCTGCCTCTGCGCCCCAGCAGCAGCGGCGTGCTTCGAACGTCTTGCCGCTGCAAGGCGTGATGGCTGCGGGCAGGCAGAGAGCGTGGGACGGGCAGCGCAGGCAGCCAGCCCTGAGCCTGGCCAGCCCAGATGCGGCACCGCTGCGCCCCACCATCCCTGCAAAACCGAGCCCGTGTACCTCGGCAAGCGGAAACAAAACTAAAAGTCGGCATATTAACTCTTATCTAACATAGACCATCTGGACCTACCAATACACCTTGTTACATCAGAGAAATAATGCTGATTTTGCATTTGCAGGTAGGGAAACTGAGTCTTAGGACAAGGGTTGTCCCTCTCCTTGGGCAGCCCAGTGCATTCTTGGGTATCCTGCGCCCAGTGAGCACGGGCTTCTCTGGAAAAGTGCACACACCCCGCCTCTCTGTGTCTATGTTTGCATGTATTTGCTATATAGCTGTCCCACACATTTTCCTTGCTAGCCTGTCATAACCATTACTAAAATATGCTTATCTCATATATGCAAATAGCAGGATATTTATAAGGTTCTTTGAAATTTCCATAATTGCGCTGTAAAAAAAATCTCTTTGCTTATCTCACAAAGTGTTGTAACCACAGTGTTACTTTTATTGAAATCCAAAAATCACTCAGCAAAATAAGAATAGTTAAAAATCTGACAGTTTTTTATATTTTTGAAATTGAAAGGAAAGAAAGCAAGAAAACCAGGCTTTATTATTTTCCATTACAAAGTTTAATGCTCACCAAAAAGGATATAAACTGTAAATGTATTTTAGCAGTTCCTAGAGAAAAAGGGAGAAGTTTTAATAATAACACTGTGTGCTCCTATATCATTTTCATTAGAAAAATCTCAGAGCAGTTTCTGCTTATTAAAGAATGGAATGCCTCAGAACACTCTTGGGAGGTGCTATAGAAAAGTAAGGTAACAAATATAAATCCACATTATGCTCCATACTGTGATTACCTGGAACTTCCCAGCCACGTTGGGGCTGTACAGCTCCCTTCTGTGGCTCAGGATTACAAGCTTGCCCTCCGTAGCGCAGCCTCACTCGCCTGTGACGCTAGCTGGCTGTGGAGCACACGAGGGTTCACCGCACGTATCGCCTTGTTTCATCGGTGAGCAAACCAGCGTCTGGAAGGTTTTCCCCAAGCTCAAAGGTGAGGAACAGAAACGAGCAACAGCGGTAGGCCAAGCACCTCGCTGAGCTCGTCGAGGGCTCCTGCCGCCTCGTGTCCTGCCCCACGGGGACATGCAAGGAGCTCTGCGGGGATTCCTCTGCCTCCATCGGGGAATGCTGGCCGGTCTCTGGCCTCACGTGAGTAGGTTCCGCACCAGGTACGGGAGCATTCCCAGGCAGGCTCCGACCATTCATCTTGGGAATGATCTGGAGAGGACAGAAAAATAGGATATTAACCTAAATTTAGCAAGAGTCGTAAAATGTGCGCTGAAACAACAAAAGGAGGAAGAGAGGCCATGAAGGTAGAGGATATTCCCTGTGCTGATGAAGAAAATAATATTAAAAAATCCCCAGTGTTTGATTTGAGAAAATACAATGGACTGACTGAGTGCCCAGAAGAGGAACAGCGTGTTAACATATCTTAGATAAACCGGAGCCAAACTGTTAGCCTCACAGAAAAATGAGAAAACCTATCAATGCACTGGAGGAAAATAATAAATTAAAAACCAGATGGTTCAAAGATGTGATTGCATCTTCAGCTTCAGTGAGAGGAAAGAAGGGGAATACGGATGCATGACAGGCAGGTCAGGAACACAAAAGCTGGAAAAACATACGCGAACAGAAGAGACAGACTTATCATAATGAAGTTAATTAAAATAGCAGGACCCCAAGTTATTTTAGGTCCCAGTGGTAGAAACCCCAGAATTCCAAGCTCCATTCTTCATTAATACAAAAAGTTTCCTGTTTCATCCATGCTCAGAAAAAGGACCTCTTCCTTTATACGCTAGATAGTGAGTCAAGGCAGATGGGAATTATTCTGAGCTTGGAGAAAACAAAGAAGCACAAATTAATGACTTACTGGCAGAAAGGCAGTTTAAAGCACTTTGCCAAGGCACATTTTATTCCTACGCTTACCCTACATACATACTTTTTTCTTTAATTTTGTTTAGATGAGAAAGTGCGTGACCAAGCAGAGATACATATCTACGTTGTGTATAGGCTGGGGTGCGCTTTAAAACAAGCAAACAAAAAGGAGACAAAAGAAAGGGAAAGAAAAAAAGGATCTATAATGGCTAGCACAATGACTTAACAACTCGCTTCGTGTCATTCAGTACACGGAAAACAGAACAACGCCATCTTGCCAGCTTGAACTCATCCCGTAATTCCTGTGTGGGTTTATATGCATCTGTACTTCTGTCACACACATAGGCACGTGTATATGCACACCCATGTATTACTACTGTTCCATCTTAAGATGCACTGACTGGTTGCGGGGGTGGGGAGCTCATCGCTGTAGGGACCCCAGCCAGGACCCTTGCTCTAGCAGAATGAGTTTTGCCTTTGGCTTCCAAAGTGGCAGGGTTTCACTCCAGCTTCCTTTGCAGCAACTGTAAATCTGAGGCTAGGCTTTCTCTGCCCAGGACTATAGTTCAACCACTTCTGTGAGAAATCTGGAAGTGGTTTAAATGTGCAAATTAGTCACGCATAAACAATTTAAGATATGATACTGATATTATTTCAATCATAATTTGGCAAGATAATGGAGGCGGAAACTCAAACTGTAAGTGTGTTTGAATAGTGTTGATTCTTTTGTAAGTGTTAACTCTCAAGACCTCAATTTTCTATCCCATGGGAACAGATTCTCCCTGCTCTTAGGGGATTAGAAACAGGAGATCCTGACATGTGGGTGCAGTTCTTGTTATCTGACTTTCATCTGCTTACTTGACTTCCTGCCACCTTTTTTTCCCCCCTTGTGTAAAATTAGGATAATGACATTTCTTCATACAACGGCAGCTTGATGCATTTACGTCTAAAATGCTCAGGTGAAAGGTGCTACGCATTTCAGAAGCTACTGTTTATTACCACGATTGTTATCACTGCTATTTCTGAGAGTTTCACTCTCACATATGTAATAAGGGCAAAATATTATGAACATTTTGCCTTATTTTGAACTTAACACCATTTTTATTCTGAATTAATTCCTTTGAATGGAATTATTCCTGAACAGCAGCAACTGGGGACCAGCTGCTGACCCCAAGTGTTTAAGAACTACAGATAATCATGGATGAAAAGAGACAAAAATACATTTTATCTAAGAAGTATCTACTGTTATGATAGAGACTGAAATTAAAGTATAATCCAGAGAGAGAGGGAGAGAGAGTATTCTTTAATTAAAATCGGCTACCTCAAAAGATGGGTATTCCCAGGAGTGAAATTTGCACTGTGCTGAAGGCTTTCCACTTAAAACCCTTGATGACGGAAGGAAAAAGAATTCTCGAGGAGTAATACTGGCATTAGCAGATATCCACTTGCCACTGCACAATACGGCAAAATTTGCAGAGAAAAAAATATGTGAATAATAGAATGGAAAGATGGACAAAATAGGAAGCTATCTGAAACACAAACCCGTGATTATCCAGCAACAAATGAATAGTTTGGCAAAGAAAGAGACCGAAGATAGGGACTTGGAGATAGAGAAAGAAAAATTAAACCAGAAGCAGCAGAGATCAATGAAAACAGGTGGTACTTTCTGCCAGGAGATATGTTAAAAAGACTGAAACTGAGGTTTTAGATACTGTGTTCAGAATGATCCATCGTCCCACCCACCATCTCCATGGCAATCAACGGTCCCAGCCAAGGACAAATTACGGTTCAAGTAGTAGAGATCGTATGGACCCTCCGTGAAAGGCAGCAGGTAAAAGGCATAACATCCATTTGGGGTAGTTCTGGGGCTTGTGGTGATAATGCCTTCCTCACCTTCGGAGAGACGCTGCTTCTGGCAGCGTGGGAAGCGCAGAGCGCGCGCTTGAGGGCAATACTTCTGACGAGCGCTTCATAGCAAATCCTGTTCTGTTCTCATTTTAGTTACCATCACAGATGGCTTCCCGCAATAAAAGGAAGGCTCCTGGCAAGGCAGTTTGCTGGATAACGTTTGAATTGGATATGATGGAAGTATTACCTCACAGAAACACCCATTCACCAGCATTTATTTCGTTGTGTTCAGCACAGTAGATTTGAGCAGCTACTTTACGCTGGCACTGGCTTCCTCGCACCGCGCTCACATACAAATCTCTCTTGCGTGAATCTTGCCTAACAGTCGTCTGCAACCAGGTGGTCTCTGTGAGAAGTGGTTATGCCGCAGTAAGGAAAAATGTATCCTCTTTTTCCCCCTTCCTCTTTGAAGAAATATTTCTGTGGTAAAGTGGAGGAGCTGCTGCCATGGGATCGGAGGCTCTCTGGGGACCATGGGCAGCGGCGTGGGCCGCAGCAGAGCACCCTCCTTGTGTGCTCTGGGGACCATATTGCTAGGGAGAGGACGCACATAGCTTCGGTGCCTATAAATACCTTGTAGCTTTGCTGTATGTGACGCAAATATTTTTCTAGAAAGAGTCTAAAAGCAAATTGGTTGTCTAATATTGGCCACACGATATTGCAGCCAAGCAGGATGGGGTATGTATCAAGGGACTTTTTAATGTGTCAGAATAAAAAAACTGTGCAAACCTTGGCTGAGTCCCGGTTCCCAAGGAGCCACTGTGGTTTCAGGACAAATTTCAGTTCAAGCAGAAGGGTTGGCTAATCGTCAAAATACATCATACGCGTAATCTGGCTTTTAGTCTCAGACCTTTAGAGGTATTTTAATACCCGTAGTACTTTAAGTGCTAAAATAGCTTGCCCAAACTTGGCATTAGTTACCAGCATCTCTTGAAAGGAGAAAAGAATCCGTGGCAGTAAAAGAGCGAGGCCTTCTTGGCAGTGTTACTTACATTGGAAATTGGTGGGTGATTTTGAGCTGTGAGTTACAAGTTCTCAAAGTTATGGTTTCTCATAGCAGCACTCGCAACGCCTCATTCACCCAGTTCAACCAGTCTTGCTTCCACAGATTCCACGGTCCTCTGGGGCCCCTCTGAGCATGCAGGGCTGGCTGTTTCGTGGGAGAAGATAAGCGCCGAAAGTCCAGTGATGGTGGTACATGCTGGCGAGCAGTATTCACGTATTAACAGATTTCCACTCAAACTGGCAAATAGGAATGTCTATGTTAGCAATGCTGTGTGAAAGCCAAGGCAACAAAAGTCAAAATGTGCATACGAGAATATGTGGTACACACAGTATATGTCACAATGTTTACCATCACTTCAAAACATGCACCCACCCACAGTTCTTCACTAGCAGCATCCTGGAACTTCTCCAATTGGGATTTGCTATATGAAGCAAAAGTCAATTAAAATCAGCCATTATTGTACAGATCATGAGATCCATAGTACAAGATACTATACGCATCCCAGATGCTCATTAATAGCAGTGTGTTGCAAACAAGTCCAGGACAATTGCATGGGTTTTGTATACTTTTCTGATTGCCGTGTTTGCTCACTTAGCACACAACATTTTCAAATGGATTGGATTAAAATTTTTAGCAAATAGCAAATTCCCCAGAAACACGGTTCTGTTGCATTCCGCAACTATTGCAAATGTAGGTCAGAGTCAGTAAGTAGGCTTAGCTAATGAAAACAGGAGGAGAAAGATTTTGGGAAAAGGAAATTATGTCCACCCAGCTTGCTAGAGGAAGACCCGTTAGCACCAGCTCGCCCACCTTCTTTTAGCAAAGAGCCTGCTGCTGTATGAGGTGTGGTGACTCATCTCTGCATCACACTGATCCTACATTTTTAGCTCGGAAAGTAGCCACCTGCCAAAAGCGTGGTGTGCTTGGTTGGGTTCCCTCAGTCTCTGGTGGAGCTCTTCCATGGAGTTAAGAAAACGTGACTTTTCAGGGAGGTAAACTGTGCCATCTCACGTTCAGGAACTCACATAATCGTACAACTCCTAAAGCCCACTTCCTGCCACGCTTTCCTTTGTGAGGACACAGCGTTTACTGGCCTGATTCAGAGCAACCCACGCGAGAGTGGCCTTGAGCTGAGATTGTTCCGCGGGGTGAGCGGAGGCTTCCAGTCCTTCAGGCAGAGCCGAGCTCTAACGTACATCTCCCAGCTCGCAGGCAAGGCCTGATCAGAACCACAGACCAGCACTGATTCTGGCCTTTCATTTCCTGCTTGGAAGCGAAACACTGGCAGGTTTTTTGAGTAAAACCTTCTCTCGATATGAAACAAGTATCTTTGTTTTAGGAAAACATTCCCTCACACCTACAGACACGCAAATGCACGCACTAGTTTTTACAGCTGATGTATAAACCAAAAAAAGTCTGTAATTAGCACAATTTTATTTGGAATTAGCAGGGATAAGTTGTTTGCTTTAGTGCCAGTACTGGTAGCAGAGGAAGCGCTCTCGCTCTTTTGTTTTGAATTCTTTCACTGCCTCTTTACATTTAGTTTCAAGGTGAGTTCGGTATCTGGAAACATGATGTAATTTATGCTGTTGTCATTTCAGGAACTTCAGCAAATCTACTGCCGATAATGTATTAAAATTATACTGATGATCAGGACTGCATCTGAAAACGCCCGAAGGCTGGCGTCAACTGCCGCTGCATGTCTGACCAGATCAGAAAATGAAAACGAGGGTTACTGGCATTTATTGCCAGAGAAGCTCCAACTCAGATTTGCAGACCCATATGGACTGCAAAAATTAAATGGCTATTCACTTCATGCGTATACCTAACTTGTGCATGGTTTGAGACTCGCATCCTAATCTCTGTTTTGCTTGTTCCTACGGTACCTCTTCAAGCGACGCTTCCCTACTTTAAAGCCAAATGCAGTGCTCCCTGCTGTGATGGATTCCTTCTTTTCCTTCCTAATTGGAGCCATTTCATCAGATCGAATTTTGACAAAGATAGTAATTGTCATCCAATTTTAAGGCAATGACAAGATCAATATGAATTCTCCGATGACAAGTATTATTACTGGGTGAGCACAAAGAAACAAAGAAAATGAAAAATCCATGTTCTAGGGATCAAAACAGTTAGAGACACACGCTTTCCTGGATCCACGTGTGCGTGAATCCTATTGACAACAATAGACGCTGTGCATGTGGATGCATGGGGTAGAACAGATGGCTTTTGCCAGTCAAATAGCGAAGGAAAACGAGCACCCAGCGCTTTAGTACATTGCAGTTTCGGTAATGTGGGAGTCAATTAACTTACCACCAAACAGACTTGCGGGGAATTTTACCCACAGCCCCATCTCGGAGAATTCTGCTTCTCCTTAACATTTTGTACTCCTTCTGTTTCCTTAATGTCAGGAGTAAATACTCAAGAAAATCCTGGTTCTTTAAGGTAAATATATTCAACATATACTTATGTAGGCAGACGTACTTGATTATTTCTGTAACGTTGTTTAAACGAGGTGATCTGATTAGTTAATGGCCCAAAGAGTTCAGATAGGGTTCGAATAAGGATCTAAAATGTGTTGCAGCATCTTTAGACATTTTCCCCACAATCGTGGTTTTGGGATAGATTTTGCCATGTATGCATAACTGTTGCCACATACTGTCATTTTATTTCAGTAGGTTTACCCTGGAACAAGACACTTCTCCAAGGCATTTAACCCTCGGAGCTCAGCTCTTGTTCCGCGTTTGCTGCTCAATGCGCATTCAAGCTGCCTCTGTAGGGCCGCTGTGCGCACGTTCGGCTTGCCGTTAAGCCAGACCTCCTGCTTTCCCACCCCCAAAATGCTAAATCCAAGGAAATAGACACTTTTTTTTCCCCCTTCTGCACTATTTATATTCAAAATACAGTTTAACTGAGGAAAGGGATTTTGGCAAAATAATACATGATTGTCGTACTAATTGGCAGCTGCAACGATAACAGCCATGACAAGTTTTAGTTCTGTCCACTTCAACCCAGCCAAGTCCTTAAAGGTTTCCAAGCAGAGGATTGTGTTACGAAGCCTAATACACACTGGTAGCTCCATTGGCATCCCTGGGTTGCTAAACGCGTTTTTAACCAACCAAATGCAGGTTCAGTAGGATTTTGATCCGTGGAGGAAGGTCTCAGCCAAGCACTGAAAAGATGTTTGTTATCCTCCAAAATAAAAATAAAATATTTACAAAGAGAATAATTGACTTTTGATGTTTACTTCAGGCTATGGTTAAGCAGGCAGTGTCTGTACTGAGCAATGCAGTGACCACCTGCCACAAATGCTGTGATATTTGACAGATCCCTTTCTGCCAAGAACTATAATTCCTATTTAAATCTAAATAGAGAAGCCATGAATGCAGATTTCTCATCACAAAGACGCTGATGTTAATCCCCAGTACAGAAAAATAAGAAAAGCCAGAACGTTTTATTGGATTTTATATGGAAGATAATTAAACAGTATTTCTTCTTTACTTGTTATACGGCATCCCATCAACATTCCTGCTGAAATTTGTTTATAAAGAACACCAGAAAGTTTCATTAGATTTTTATGTAAAAGAAAATTAGCATTTTGTACGTTTGAACTTACATTAGAATAACAAAAAGCAGGTAAACAAAAATGACCAAAGAACAATGGAAATAAACAGAAAAGAAAAAAAAAAGTAAGGGAAGCATAACACTGCTGTCATAGACCCAATTTTATATTCTAAGCATGCAAACAAAATAAATGCTTGTGTGCATACGTATGTTTTGTATATATTCACGTACCAAGCAGTTCTGAAAAGCTAAACTCCCGGAAGTTAGGAAATGTTGGAATTAGATGTGCTTGCACACCCTTAATTTGGCCTTTTTGATTGTGTACACACGGACATGTGCTTTTTTTTTTTTTTCCACACACACACACACCATACAAAATGGTGCAGTGTAGGCAGAAAATTGGCTGGGAGAATGATGTAATCTCCGAGAGCACTGCTTTGCAGAAGCCTCTTTCTTTTCTGCCCGCAACCCAGTTTGGTATTTTGGATGTACCCAAGGAAGTTATGTTAGCATGTTTCCCAGCAGGTGGGTGCTGCCAATCCGAGTCCGTAAGAGAATGTGTCTAAGTGCGCATTTAAAGCGGGCTTATTAATAGAGGGGAGGCGGGGGGGGCGGGGGGAGCTGTATCCAAGGTTGCATCCTCGGCATTTAAAAATGTTTCACTTCAGCCTGTGCTGCCATTTACTGCATTATGTGATGCATGTGGATTTTCCAAACAAAAGATGTTTATGAGGAGAGTGTATTTTAAGATCCTTTTCATGACGCTACAGACCCCTCTCCAAGCAGATGGCCTGACAGTTGCAAGAAAACTATTCATAAGCCAAAAGTAGCATTTAAAATTCTTTTAAAAAGACAGTTTGTTCTCCGTATACATGTACATTTTTAAGCAGGTACTAATTCTGTTTGCAGCAGCACCTTCCCTGCTTTCCAGCGCGTTCCAGATCTGACAGCACAAACAGAAGACGCGCAGGCTGCGGGGAGCGCAGCCTCCAGCAGCACCAGCAGCACGGCACAGCACTGCCATGTCGCATCAGCGCCCTGATCCGCTCTCTCCGAGGCTACTTTCAGCGCTGGCTGATGCAGAGGGGACCATTATAATTCAGAGTCCACTCACTGCTAACTTGGAGTAATATTGGAGGTACAACAGTTTCTCTTATGTACTCAAAATTGGCTATATAAACAGTGAAAATGTTTGGTTAGCATTTATAAGTGCATGGAAGCAAGCAGGATTAGCAAAGAACTTTCCAAGGACGTGAACTTACTTAATTCCATTTTCATTCACAGCCTTGACTCTTACCTACGTGTAGTTGAAATGCATTGGGGAAAATAACCTGCTGAAAACAAAATAACTAAACCTGAGCCACTTGACCATTACTAAGTTTATGTATTCCGGCAGAAATCTATTGGCAATGACTTCACAAGGCTGCATTTACTGACCCTTTTAATTGCCTTCTACGGAACCTCCTGCTCTAAGGAAGCAAGCACTCCCATATCATGCACTTGATAAATAAATAATGCCGTCCCTCTGGGGACAAAAATGCCTTCTCTAACCAGTCTAAGCACAAGGACAGGGACTAACCGTCCTTGCAGTCTGGGGGTAATGTTTGGGTTTGGTTTTCCTTTACCTAGGTAACAGAGGCTGATTGTTTGTAGCGTCTAATACACTTAGAAACATTCCTGAAAAATTTGCCTAGTATCCTGCAGCAATGAGTTGCAGGGTTGATTATACACTGCACAAATGTTCTCAGAATTTTTCTTTCACCTTTCCACGCTTATTTGTTCTTGAGAGAAAACAGAATAAATAGCCCCTTCTCCCTGCTTCCATTATATCATGTTTTACTCTTGTGCTTTGCAAACTAAACAATGCTAGTCTTTTTAATCACCTTTTAGATGAAAGCCTCTTTCCTCATGTGTTTAATCATTTTTGCTGCACTTTTTTCACTGCCGAAGTACATACGTATGAGCATATTCACCCCTGGAGCAATCAGAAAGTCTACTAAGAACAGGTTTTAAGGCTTAGCAGAGGTTTGCTCTTCGCTCCCCTAACAATCCCGCTTCATCTCATTCTAAATTGACTTTAAGAAACAGGGTCTCCCAGTGTAGGTGCTGAGATGTGCGTGCAGATGTGCAAGTTTAGAAGCAAGGCACAGGACAAAGAGGGCAGGAAGACTTCATCCCGCATTCAGCGATGTGGTCACCAGACCAGTCCTGACCAGCTGCAGAAATGAAGCCAGAGACCGATGCGGGGTAAGAAATCCCTGCTTCAGTCTGAGGATGAACTTTTTAAGCCTATGCCTTTCAGACGTGACAATTTGTAGCCGATACTCTGTTTCATCTTCCTGGGGCTCACCTTTGCTCCAGTTTGCCTTTGCCCTTCACTCGCACATTGCAGCACTGCAATCTCCCTTTGAACAGTGATAGTGAGTCCAGATCTGGTACTACAGCTCTGCTGAGTCCAAAAGAGGACGTGAAGGAGAAACGAGAAGCCGGCGAAAAGCCTCAGGGAGAAACATGCTCTCCAGGTTGGACCAGCATCCTCATGGAGGTGCAGTCAAGGCAGTTCTTACTTTTATTTTGGCCACCTTTTAGCGTTTTCTGTCCCACAGAAGATTTTCTCCCACTGCTTTCTAGATCTGGAATGTTGTGTGTGTTATAAAGGCAAAAACTTGCTGGGGGAAACCAGCATGCACTCCATCGAGGGGAGTGGTCTAGGTGTACTTAGATTAGCTGAAGACCAGGCCCAAAAATGGTTTGGGTAGCATTCGTCTAAATTTAATGTTAGCCTTCTGAAGCGTGATTATCTAGTCCAAGCTTATTGCTTGATCTTCTCATGCAGTCAACAGAGAGAGGGGTTGGTTCATCCCATCATAAAATAGGAGTGTAAGATAGAAGGAATGGCCTCCTGGCCTGAAAACACCTCCCCTTCCTTTGGCACAAAACCGCTCAGGTGACGAGCTCGGTGCAGCCCTTTATAGGCTGTACAGCTGCATAACTAAAAAGATCCAAAAGTACTTGCTCACGGATCCTACTCTTTGTGTCAGTGAAGTTGCTGTTACTGGTCTTGGTATGAGCCCTGGAGAGCTCTGGCGCACAGGAGGCTCTCACAGGCTTGGGCGACCTCACAGCAGTCGCTGCGAAGAGTGATTATGCTGAATGCTCTTACAGACCTATGGCAAATCATGCTATATCAATCGGCAGTTAGATTTATATTTACAATGGTGTTATATGGTTATTAAATAAACTTCACAATATTCAAATTGGCCTTTGGGGGAGAGGAGAGGGGAGGTTGGGTTTTCTCCTCATCCAGTTATAGCCTCTCTCTCTAAACCGTTTCTTAAAAAGAAATCAAGGCACTGAACTTTCTTTTCAGTCTTAAAATCAGATCAAATATATATTGTCATTGGAAAGTTCTTTGTTAATCCTGTTTGTATTTTTTAAACACTATGCAAACATTGTCACTGTGGATTAACGTGCTGTTTCAAAGCAGTTGAGATTTTAAGATTGCTGTTAATTCAGAGACGGAGACTTCTGTTACGATTCCAGTTCTTTTGGAAACTAATTAAATGCCCTTTCTGAGGCTTTGCACTGGAGTGCTAAACGATTCCTATCAAAGGCCATATTAAAGAGTATTGTATACAGTTGACTAGGACTCATACCAGGGACTAGTTTTAAATAGTGTCTTACATTGAAAATATGATTATTCAATTATACCTCCTATTGTAAAAATGAAATTACCTTGAATGCTTGGTCTAGTAGGCTTATTTCTTAGAATACAATAGTAAATGATCAAATTCTTCCTCACAGTAAAATGTATCTGATTAAAAAATGAAAGAGAGAGAGAGAAACGTGAAATGCAAAGTCGGTCATAAGAGCCCTGAGATCAGTAAAAGGTCAGCTGATGCAAAGACTCTCCATTTGAGTAGCCCCAATAATTCCAGCACTGTCTGAATGCTTCAAGTAGGAGCGTCTAAAGTGCCTGATGTTCTGCCAGCTGATTCAGGACACTGCAAAGAGGGGTCAGAGAGCCAAAGCTAATATGCAGAAGCTCTTAAACACATTCACACTATTTGCAGATAGTAATCAAAGTGACTTGCAAATACGTCTTCTTGGCAAAACTTAAAGTTTTGAGATCACAATCATAAAAAGTAATTGATAGAATTAGGGGACTGAAGCTACGTTTGGTGGGACTGCAGCAATTCACATTTATTACATTTCTAAGTGTTTTCTTGTCTGCTTTCCCAAGTCGTAATGTACATCTGATTTATTTGGGGAACAATAGTGATTTGCAGTCCTTCGCTGTTCTTTTTTAATCTTATGATCTGTGCAGATGTTTTAGGTGTAACTTCACTGAACAAAGGGTCCAACCCTGTGACTTCTCTGAGGACACACCGGGCCTTGGCCAGACAGCCCTGGCTGGCAACGCTGGCAGGTTGGTCTTGGCATTTATTGAATTGAGTGCCTACCGCTACTGAATGTACACATGCAACCTCAAGGCTACCTACCGTGGTGTTTCTAAACAGTCTGCTTTTCTAATTCCAGGATTACAGTGCTTAAAGGCGCATGAGGATGATGAACAAGTGGAAAGGATCTTACGTCCTTACATCCACAGGGAGTTTTGTGCCTCTGTCCTGTTGGCATTAGTCATGTAAGCCTCTCATTCATCTACCTTGGGAAGACTGATTTGCTCAGCCTTTGGTGTTTTCATCTGGTTTTGATGTGCTAGCTGAACTAACTCAATGATTGCTTATGTGTATGAGAATTAATTATAAATTTGACTATATAAAGCAATCTTGTGGACTCATGCTTCATTAGCAGTCTGATCAGTTAGCTGCTGCAATGCTAACTGACTTAATTTGCACTGCAGATACTACAGCTAGAAGGCAGTGGACGTTTGTGTGGAACACAGGATGCAGAGTTTCACCAACTCCTTGCGTTAAATTCATAATATCCTCCTCTTACCTGGGTGGCATATGATGAGAGGACAGAGCACAAGACTAAGCATTGTGTTCCCTGCTGAAAACTTGTCTTATGACAAAGAATGTGTTCTTTGACTTTACTGGAGAAAGCAAGCTACTCCGACTGCAGTGGTCTAGCTTGCTGGGCATGGACATTCACCTTGATGCTCTCGTGCTCTCACTTTCTTCAGAGCTATAGTAAAATGTTCCAAGAGCTATTGCTGAAAAGCATAACATGAGAGTGAACTGGTTATTTTCTTCTTTTAACCACTCTCTTTCGTAGCTTATTTGTGAAATAATTTAAATGATTCTTAGGAATATACAAAGCATTTTGAGACCCTGACCCATCACCTGCAGGAATCTTATTGTTTGCTAGAAAGGAATAATTTTTGTTTTCCAAAAAGCCCTGAAGAGGACAAAGAAGCATTTCTGTGTTGTATGCGTTGGTAAGAAGGATTAGACAGGCTATAATCTTGGTCAATCTGACTTATGCAATTATGGAAAATTACGAAGGTTGATGTTAGTTGCAATTTATCTTATTGCACAAACTTGTACAGGATGAAACTTCTGTTTTGAAATTCATATTTTACTAAAACTAGCTTATATAGGAAGTGATTTCTTTTTCTTTCTTGTCCCCATCAGAATGATAATAGACTGTGTAGGAAAATGCTGAAAAACACAAAAAGAAAAAGTTGGAGCAATTCGAATTGTCATGGCAATATCCTAGATTTTTCAAGAAGTTCGGTTCTGTTTAGCTAGTCACTTTAATTTTCCTTCGCTAACTTGTCTCCATTCTCTGCCATAATGATAAT
Organism: Steatornis caripensis; assembly: GCA_013398225.1. NCBI lineage: Eukaryota > Metazoa > Chordata > Aves > Caprimulgiformes > Steatornithidae > Steatornis > Steatornis caripensis. Next base: position 228,337 of record VZSC01007239.1, read on the forward strand.
TCTTTACATGACTGTCAGCCCTTTGCATTGTGACAGCTTAAATTAATGTTTTGATATTTCTCTCTTTGTAAGAATACAACAAAGAAGACAACTGCCAAGTATAGGACAGAAACTGTATGAATGTAAAACAGACATTGTGCACCAATAAAGCCAAAAGGAATAATTTTCATTTTATTGCCTTGTTAATATGCTTTTGCAACAACTAATTCTGAAGGCTTCGGGTTCTATAGGATAGTGTGGCCCTTCTGCTTCATCCAGATTGCGGTAAACTTCTTACTGGGGACCTCGGACACTGTCCATTAAGGTCAGGGAGTTTTAATACCTAAAGCAGACTGATTCAGCCTCTAGTACTGCACTAACTGTACATGTAAGCTTTGGCGAATCAGCTTATTTTACAATCATAATCATAGTAGCACTTGTTCACAGCTGAAACTCTTTTGCAAACTAATATATGTTCATCTCGTTTTTACATGCTGCCTCTCCAAAAGATAAGAGGATCAATAACAAGGATTCCAAATGCAAATTACGGGAGGAGTTGGAACAATTTGGGTTTGCACTTATAAAAGAAATAGTGGAAAGGAATTGCCTTAATCTTTTGTTGAGTTCTACACCAGTCCTTATCTAAGGTTCAAGGCCTTTAGCAGCATCATTCCTGTTCTTAATGTATGCTTCAAAAATCCCAACCACATCTGGCATTGCCTTAAATGAAGCTTGACTTCAATGCGGATGGTGCTTTTCAATGTTCTTTAAAAAATCCTTTTAAAAAGATCTGAGATATTCAGATACAGTTTAATGTTTCAGTATAGCTGAGGATTTCATTACTACCTTCTCTCATTTTTATCATCTTCTGTCTGCTTTTCCTCTCACACATTCCTGCAGGACCTGGCCTCACCTGAGAGATGAGGAATTTAAATGAAAGTAGAACAAAAAAAATCAATTAATCTATTCTTTGTGGCAGAAGCCGCCAGATGATGCTGTTACTCTTACACCTTCTTAGCATGTGAGCAAGATTTCAGTTTTTGAAGAAACGCTGCATTATTATTAGTTTAGTTTTACAGTAATCCTCTGAGAGAAGCTGGCAGCAGAGTGTGTTTTCTGCTTTATTCTCTACATTAGGATGCAGTTCTTGGGACAAATTACTTTTCTTGGAGTTAAATTTCAGTGCCCAGCTGGAAAGTACTACTGGAAGTAGCAGGAACTTTTGTGATGACTGCAGATACCACCGTCGCAGCGTAAAACAACAACAACAAAAAAGCGTAAGGAAAACGTGTTTCACTTAGGAGTAAGTCCAGGTTCCACCAGCAAGTCGGTACCAAACCCCCAAATTCTGTCACTATACAGAAAGGAGTGACAATTGTCACAGGCAGAAGACGCTAAACAAGCAAAGAACCCTTGCCACCATGGGCGAACTGGGCTATATAAAGAAAGCCATAAGGAGAGCACTGTTTGGATCACAAACCATCCTTTTGACCTGTACCTCTCCCTCTTTAACAGAGTGCCAGTCCCAGAGAGCTTCAAAGAATAGATCAAAAGTGTGAGACATACTATTTATCTTAATGGACCATAAGTGCTGAAAGCTAGGGATGAAAAATTTAACATCAGATTTGTCAAATATTTCACTGCAGATAGGATCATTTTAGCAGAAATGACCAATGACAGTGCTTATCCATCAAATTGAAGGTTTAATATAAAAAATAAATAACATGGGAGATAGGGCATTTACTGGATGATTTATTTATGCATTTTAATTAAAAATCTTGATTGTTTAAATGCAAATGAAGCAAACACAGAAATGCCAGTGCATTGCATTGGCATGCTTAAAATCACGGCAGCAGCAGAGATTTGGTTCAGTCAGGTCTAATGATGACAGGATCCTGAGTGAAACGTGAGAAAGTTTTACTGTATCTCCAGAAGATATTTGCCATCGGCTGTTCCTTACTCTGCTTCTGCCAGCGGACACAACCCCCACGGCAGACATCTGAAGACAATGAGAGCTCACGTCTCAGCCAAGCTGTGACTGGACAGCGATCTGTTAAACTAGAAAGTTTTACTGAAGGGCAAATGTCAACGTTCAAACATCTCCAGATCTGAACAAGGCAAGGTTAAACTATTTTGCTTATGCTAGGAGGAGAGAAGTGATGTGAATATACCTGAGATTATCTTTGCCCTGGAAGTTCTAAGGTTTACTGCCATTTTATGTAAAATAATTTCTGTTTACTTTTTATAGATCTTACGAGAAAGAATAAGCAAGCACGTACAGAAATCAAGCAAGCACGTTACAGAGGTAATGCATCCAGGCTTTGCTAAGCCAATTAAGCAATCACATCAAGGTCACAGCTGAGATGGACTCACTAGATCAATGAGATTGAACGGACAACGTTAATACACTAGGAAATAAAGGGATAAAGTTGAGACTGAATTTGTTTTGTTGGTCTTGGGCTGGGGATACTTAAGGGGAAGCCGTTTTCTTTTCAGTCTAAGTCACAGCCAATATTCAACGTAGAGAATGTGCGCCTGGCCTGCAAAAGACACAAGTACTCACAGGATGTTTGTGTCCATCAGGCACAGGGTCTGTGCTGGTGCTTCCCGAGACAGACCCTCTAAAGCAAAGGATGATCCTGACCTGATTCATGTAAGGGGGAGGTACAACCACCGCAGTGCTGTCAGCAGCTCTGCTTCGTTATTTTCTTCCTTAAGTCTCACTGTTGTAACAAGCTATTAGCTTGCTGTTCTGATTTTCCCTTTCTAACACAGAGAAAATCTTTCCCTAGAAGTGACACAGATGACAGCCAAATCAAGCAGTAACAGCTTTGGGGGGGGAAAAAAAATAAATCCAGAAGAATCTTCCTAATTATACGCAAGATTTGCAGTTTGGTGTTTACTTTTACGGACCTGTATGTAGTGCTGTTTCTCCATTACAGAGTGTGACTATGCAAGTGTGTGTTTGAGATAAGGCAGTATCGTCCTGGTATAATGAAAAGGAGATGAAAAGAAAGAGTTCAAAATGCTTTATATTTTGGGATCCTTCACTTGTGGTGTTGACAGCAGCTGCAACAAAGTTTCGGGTTGAACACAACTTACAGTTCGTGTGGAACATCTCAGTGGCATTCGCACAGTCAGTAACAAGTCTTTTGCCTCTTTTCCCGTGAATTGCACAGTCACAAGGAGGAAAAGCTTTATGTCCAGAAGCTGTCCGTGATGGATGGAAAAGAATGCACTTCTTCCCATCAAGATCCTCACTCCCTTAAGAGTCCTACTCATGGTGATTAGGAGCAGACCTTGCTATAAGTGATGCTGCCTAGTGGAACAGGCTAGGGCCATGTGGCTGCCAGGACGAGTGCTCACTGTCACCCAATGTCTTCTAGTCTAATTGCAGACTGCTTGTCAGGAAAAGGGATATGCAGGGCAGGCTATGAAAACTTATGTTTACATTCTGGCTTAATGAAAAATATCAAGTGGAGAGTACAGTAAAATACTTCAAATGTAATTTCTTTCTTTGTGAGTTCTTTCATGACAGTTAGTTCCTCATGCTACCTTGGGCAATTAATGCAGGTAAACTCATGTCCTGCCCCAAAGAAAAATACTCCTTTTATTTTTCCATCAGCCTAAATCTCGTTCACAATTATAGAATTTTTCTAGGTCCAATTCAAACTGATTGCAAGGAATCTTTGTTCTAGAACAGATCTTCCTTTGAACATGGATGGCCCTAAGTCCAGGGAACTGGGCTGCAAGTCCTGGGTCTGCTATCCCCCGTGGGATGGAACGAAGCCCTGAGCCGGGCCACATGGAGCTTCACTGCATGCTTCAACATCAAGAAGCAATTACCCACTCTCCAGGTCACGCCAGCCGTCTGTCCCAGAAAAAGGGCCGCTACCCAAAGCATGATGGAAGGGCACATCTGAGAACCAGAATTTCGACTGGAGGCGGGAGAGGGAGAGAAAAGGAATTTTCTTCCTGGTTGGTTTTCGCATCCCCATGGACTTGTCAAGCCTAAAGCCTGGTTGCTGCTCGTCCGTGTTACAGCTTGGCACAGAGCGTGCCAATGGCTGCTGAGGCAACTTGTGTGAGCAACTATCACCCAGCATGAGGGGCGGGCTGCGGAGCCAGGCCTTCTGTTTGGGCAAAACCCAGCAACGCTGCTGAATTAAAGACATAATTGAGGTTTTGGCAAAATTGCAACACAGCTGCCCAAGGTCATCTTCAGTGAAAGTAGCCGAGGAGGTTTACACAGAAGATGTTAATTGGATTTTCGTTTTCTCTTTAGAAAGATTCAGAGCTATCGGATCTCACCACACTACAAGCTGCATGAATATGTCCAATGATATTGTGAGCTGATTATTGTTCATTCTTAACGGCTTTCCATCTCTGTAACAACAGTATTAGCATTAATATTGTGCCCAGGGCTCTGAATATGGATACTAATGGAACTCAATCAGCTCTTAAAGAACAAAGGATCCCTTTTACATGGCACCCTGTGACAGTGAGAGGATTGGATTAGCAACTTGTCAATCCTCCGTTTGCAGCTCTTTTTTGATGTGCTCTTGAATGCTTGGATAGTACGTAGAATTACATTATCTGAAAAATTAATAGGAAACGTTAAGTGAAAGCTATGTGCTATTCCCTCCTGACCTGATTATTCTCGATTATTTAACTAAGTAGCCAGCATACCCCCTAATTTAAGTGCTGAATTTCTACAACCAAAAATGCTATCTTTTTTCATAAAAGAAGCCCACGAAAGAGCAAGCTCAATTGCCAATTATACTTCTTCCATGAAATCTCTTCTAACCCCTTCAGGATAGGTTTGGGTAAAAATATAATTGCAGTGGATAAGGAAGCTTAAGAAAAGATGTAAATGAAAAATGTTATGTGTTGGCATCTGATTGATCCATCTGAAAGGAAGAGAAGGAGAATTTGACGAGAGCGTAAGGAGCTCATACTTTGTTTCGAAGGAACCTGGCATTTTTAACCTGTACAGGGTGCTGAGCTATAATTAAGAACGGCAAGTCAGTGAAAAATCTATTTAAACTGCTGACAGCTTCTCTAGATTAGCATTTTTGACATGTACATTCACTCTGGCAAATCACTAATGTGATTTTTTTCAAAATTATATTTTTATTAGCTTTCTGCATATAATAACAAAGTAAAAATGATGTTAGAGCCTGGACAGGTCTTTAACTCAAAAGCTCAGTACTTACAATCTGCTTAATTAGCTGCCTGATTATTGTTTTATTCTGGAAGAAGTTTTGTAAACGTGTTTTCATCTATGAAGCGTCTTTAAAGCGAAAGCAACTGTTTGATTCTGTTAGTTGGTGAAAACTATAGCAAACCCTGGATAACAAAGCACTCTGATTAATTTATGTCAAGATACTCATCTCTGGTTTGCTTTTTGGTTTTTTTTTTTTTCTCTGAGATGGTTGAAGTACTGAATAACAAAACAAATATTTGGGCGAACTTTGAGTTATGTGAGTCTTTCCCATTAATAATTATTCTGCAAGGGAAGAATATAACTCAAGCCTGACAACTTGGGTATAGGTGTAATATCTTAAAAACACATCAACAATCTTCCTCAAACTGTGACGAATGTGCAATAACATTTAAGTCAGATGCACTGTGAATGTGTTGGTTTTAATTTGATAGCAAAGAAATACCACCATTAATTAGAACGCTTTCAGATTAGTGTTTGTCTTGCATAATTCAACATTTGCCAAAGTTCAGGAAAGATATGCGCTAAGTAGAAATTATTACTTTGATAATGCTGCTACATTTCCTCTCCTTATTTTTAATATGGCTTTTTAATTTGGGTAATGAGTATATATCACTAATCATTTTGAAAGCCTATTACCAACACCAACCAATCCGTCAACTTGAGTTAATAATTTACTTTATTATAAAAACTGGAACTGGACAGAGCTGTGGAGGACTGAAGAGAAGGAAAAAATGCCTCCTTAGCAGATAACCTATTTTCCTCTGTGCACAAAATGCCCCTTGTTCTGTCGGGACTTGTTTCCCCACCGCTGGAACCCCATCGGTAGCCATTAAGTTGCTGCTCGAGACACATTCCACTGCAGGGCATTTGGAAATTAAATGCTCAAGGAATTAGAAGACAACGGTCTTCTCCCACACTTAATTTTCCTGTGTATTATTAGTAGCTGCTTCTGCACTGCTAATGCCCTTCTCCCACTGTGTAGGCATGAGCTGGCAAGGTCATTTATTTTTGAACGTGTTTACTGGAAAAATGCGGTTGCATCTGAATGATTGTTTTGGGAAAAATAAAAATCTTTGGATGAGTCATAAGTGAAGAAAAAAAGGTCATTTGAGAAGATTTCAGTAAGAGAAGAAATTGATAAAGAATATGGAAATGCATTCTAATTAGAATGAAAAGTTTGAAGACTGCACCCTGTAGTGAAATTAGTGTCTGCAGCAGACAATGCTCCTCATTAACAAATCGGGACCTCACTTTTATTACACTTAAACCAAGATTCTTCACTGTGTCCTACCACTTAAAAATATGCATCAGTGACCACAACGCTCACGCCTGTGGTTATTCTTAACCCTCTGCATTCACTAGCAGATAGAAACTTCGAAAGAAGCACCAGTCGGATGAGGGATGCTACGGGGACATGGAATGTATTACGCTGAAACCGAATCTTCCTTTGAATGGTGGAAGAATAATAAGGACCCTGCCTACTGAATCATGTTAAACTGCAGCATTTATTTATTTTTAGTACAGTTTTATCTGGTGACAATGCAGTCATTATAGCCTTTTGTTGTTAACGTGTGTGTATTTTTCTGTTTGAAAACCTTAGCGTAAGAAAGGCATGAACAGCAAAGGTTTTAAGATCAACCCCCTCCAAACAATCACAACTCCAGTTGCCCCCAAGTTTTGATATTTTGTCCTTACTGTGGGTCATTATATGGGAAGGAGAGAAAGCAAAGCAAAAAAATGAAATGAGCAAATATTCATAGAAATTTAAATTAGAAGTCTTTTCTTTAATAAGATCTTGCTTTGACATTAATCCTTGTCTGCAGCTGAGTTATCACTGGCCTTTGCAGGAATCGTGGTGCTATTCTTCCCCGCAGCTTCTGCACCCCGTGCTCCCCTTCCCTCCCTTCGTGCTCCAAATCCAGGAGATGAGTCAGCCCCAGCAAGGCCAACAGTGTGCCCCCGGAAACGGAGAGCTGCGCACAGAAAATGCCAACAGCCCAGGTGAGTGCAAAACTAAATATAGACCAAGCCCGACATGTTCCTGGTCAATGAAACGCGTTTTCCTGTTTCCCAGGGGGAAACTCCACCTTAAATCAACTATTTCCACACAGAGAGTTGAACACATTTCCATTTTCTGATGGAAAAGAATTTCCCTGAAATACAGCGAGTGGCATTTTATTGCTGCATGCAGCCCACATGCTTAGAAAGCAGAAGCCACGTCTCCAACAGCTGAACTAGCCCCACCTGTCCCAGCGGCTGCCCGTGCCCCCCAGCTCGCCTGCCCGTCCCTGCGCTGCTGCCGGGCCTCGTTAGCCAGCACCGGGGCTGGCCGGCCGCTGTGCCAGGAGCCGGGAGATGCTCGGCCAAGAGCCTCGCTGGCATTTTCCCCCAGCAGGTCATCACGCAGCTCCAGATTGCAGCGGTGCTGGGTACCTGGGCCGATCCCAATGCTCCATGCACACCGCAGGGCGAGATTGTGGCCAAAGCCCTGGGGTGTCTTGTGTCCGCTCCCGTCCCTCCAGAAACCAAGAGGCATCACCTGAAAAATGCTTCCAGAAGCGTGCCGGCCCTGGCAGGCGCTGCTTTGATCCCAGGGTTGTGCTGAGGTGGCTGCCGCTGGCCTCATCGTGCTGGTGCGACACTTCTGCAGGGCTCTCGTGCTGGCAGGATGCTTGATTTTCCCAAGGCAACTGCGTTTCAACCCACCTGCAGCTTGCAGCGAGCACAACATGTCTCTAACAGAGACAAAACCTGACTAGCATATCAAGAGAAGGCTACTTTTATTTACCTCTTTAGTCTTGTGAAAGAAAAGGGGGGGTGAGGGCATAGATAAAGGTAATAAACAACCCCGAGCTCTGGTAGCATTTGAAATGATTGTGCTGTTTATGGTTTCTTTTGGCTACAAATAATTCTGTGCCTGTCAAATAGCCAGTAGGGCTTTCCCACTGATAGGACCGAATTCCAGCGCAGAGCCGAAGGCACAGGCGGGAGGATGACGAACAGGAGTCACACCAAGTACAAGGCAGGCATCCGTCTTAAATTCACTTGACTCGTCTGCTGTTTTATGGGCCTTGTTCTCCTCGCTCGCACGCTTGTATTCCACCGGTGTCGGTACAGCAACTTCAGTGAAGTCCTCCTGTGTAAGAGCACTTCAGACCCTCCAGACACAGAATAGAAAGGCTTTTCATGCCGTGGCAGAGCCTGACTTCACACACCCCCACCACACGCTCAGCCCCCCAGCCTCACAGCTCTCAGGTTTGTTCTCCGCTCTCCATCATTCTTGTGCAGCACCGTTAAACCGTTTGGGTAAATAATTTTTTTTTTAAAAACGGTTATTTTTCTTACCTAGTTTGACAAGGGAGCTGTAAGAACTCACCTTGCCGAAGAGCTTCGGGATCCCTGCTGCCCCTGAAGCAGCACGCCTGGGCAGGGGTCGGGGGAGTGCGCCTGCGCTGTAGAGACGGAGCGGGGGGGATGCTGGAGAGCTGCAGCTAATTACAGTCAAAAATCATAACTTTAGACAACTCTAATGTTTGCAGCTGGAAAGACTTAAAAGCTATTTGCCTCTAATCTCCCTCTGACAATCAATGAATTGAACAGTAAATGTTATTAGACTAATTTACTGTTCATCAAGAGTAAGAAATGAATAGAATAATTTACTATTCATACATCCAACTGTGTGACATGTGTACAGATCAGTTTGAAAGAAAAAGCAACATTAGGGTTCCAATTCTCCTCTCATACCTTTTTTAATTCCAATTTATCTCCATTCTCATCTGTAAAGCTGCTCTGGCTTTGTCCCAGTGGCAGAATGACCACATCTGTTTGGGTACACATCTGCTTTGGTACGCAGAGCAATTTGCTACCTGCCTGACCATCTCAGTATTTTCCACTGGGGGAAGCAGTCCCAAACAGCACGACCCCAAAGGAAGCCCCTGCTAATTCTCACAATTTTCTGTGGGAGGTGTTTACCTCCAGTTTTGGGGCAGCTTCCATGAGGACGCTACAGGTGTCTTTCGTCTTGAGCACCTCATTTTTCTGATGTGGCCACCCTGGTTATTTGGGATTTTGGAGCATACAAGGAATAAATCGGATTAATTGCCCTTTCTAGGCCAAAACCGGCATAGCAGTAGGCATTTAGAAATGCAGAAAAACCTGCATTTCTTATAGAATCTAGCAATATTAATGTGTGGGGACAAAATAGGTCTACAGCTTCTCTGGTCAAACAGTCTTTGAATATTTTTGATATTAAAGAGAGAGTATGAGAGCATACCAATCATTTTATGGATGCCGCAGACCCGAACACAAGGAAAGCACATCGAAAATTGTGATTTAAAATGACTGGAACTGAGGTTCTCAGTGGGGCTCGTGTAACCTGCTGGTGTGGATGCCCTTCCAACCCACAGTGATGGTTTCTGGGATCAAAACTCTGGGCTTCCTGGCTATTGTAAGAGAATGGCAGCCCTGGTCACCTTATCTCCCAACCCAGCACAATACCGACACTCTCCCTATTAATTCTCCTTGGCTAAATTAATTCTTTTATACAAGTTGCATCAAACAGAAGCAGTTTTTTAGTTCACAGGAAATAGCTGGTAAGTGCACACAGACAACTTCTCACTTCAGCTCTATAGTTTTTCCAGCACCTCAAGAGATCCCACAGTTTTTGTTTTGATAAACAAGATGCCACCTACCATCTGCCATCTCCCATTGCCTCTGTCAGGAAGTGCGAGTTGGAGAATTCTTCCAACTGGAAGAGTCTCAGCTGTCTCTGGACTTCAACGCTATCCTTTCGTGTTATCTTTAAAGGTCTGTCCGCAAGCTCTGACACATTGAAAAGAAAAATCTGACAAAATCAAAGATTCAACCTTGAAGATTTAGGATCGATTTTGCTTTTAAAACTATAAAAAAAAAAGAAAAATCAGCAACAAAGAAGAAAGCCCAGTTTTATCTTTTTTCCCTACTTCTGAGCTGCATGCTTTTTCCCAGGACCTGACAGTCAGGCTCATTTTTGTCCTCGCACACTAGCACCAGTAAGAGAGATCCTACCAGCCAAACGCCACTTCAAGTCTCCCAAGCAACTCTTCCCTCAGAATGTCTGCTTTCATACATACAAAATGTAAGAAGAGCTCGTCAAGTTCCTCAGGATGAAAGCTTTCCTCCCAAGTTGTCAACCACGAAGCAAACCCCTTGAGCCAGTGACGCTCCAGTGGAATTTTCCCTTTTCTGTGACGCGCAAGAGGGATGCGATGCAGTTCACAAGCCACGCTTCCTCTGGAACATGCCACAAAGAGTTCGGGTTCATCTCGGGCTGTGCATCTCGCAGGACTGTTCACCCAGCTGACCCCCACGTAGACAAGTTGCAGACTCCGAGCCAGGTGAGATAATTTGCAGTACCGTTTTAGCTGGTGGCAGCACAGTCGTTATGAGAGTGCCATTACTGTTACAGCATTAGCAAGAAATTGTGCCAAAGGCTGACTGTGATCATGTAAATAGTTCATGGAGGAATGCAGGGATTATGATTAGCTTGTGCTGGAGGTGGGGAAGACACCTGAGAAAAGATGCTCATGCCCGTGTGGGAGCACAATGCTTGCCAGGAGAGACACGGGGGCCGGGCACAGCTCCTGCCCTGGAAGGCAGAAATGTTGGACTGAGCAGGGCAGAGCTGACGGCTGGCTGAGCCGCAGCCAGCTCTGATTTCTGTGCTAGGCAATGTTTAAAAAATAGAATCAACACATCAAATGATGTGTCATGTAAGTTTTCCGTGTCAAGGAAAATAGCCCGAGGCCCTCCTTCCCACATTTGCTGCTACAACAGCCAGACAACCTGGCCCCAAAATTTATTCTGGTCTTTAATCAGGCAAAATCCCTGTGATCTCTGAGGCTGGGCTTCGCGGTTTTGGAAAGAGATTATATGGTTTACTAGAAGGAAGGCGCTTGCCCACTGTTCTTGAAGTCTGTGGTCACCGTGAGAGTCATGCACGTTGTGCACTGCCCGCTGAAAAAGTGGAAATGTTCTCATTTGCCCCAGTCATCTCTGTGCAATAAACATCCAGCATAGCTGCTTCAGAGCCATTCCTCATGCTATGTTTCCTTCTGTATACACAAAAGCAGATGCTATCCAGCACCCAGATGACCCTGAGTGCTGCTTTCACTCTGTGCTAGTTTTGCTTTATTGTTTTCTGCCACGCTCTTTGTGCTGAAGTTACCTTTCCCCATGACTATGTTGCCCCAAGACCAGAGCCTGTTGCCCACAGACCAGGCACAGCGAGGCTGTGCAGGATGCAAGGTCACTCCTACTCTTGAGTTTTGTTTCCTGATTTAGGGCACAAATACAATTTTCAAGTGGCCAGAGCGAGGTTTCCCCTGGACGCATACATCGTTCTTCCCTTTCCACCTGAAGTAGCTATTACACAGATTTCTTTTTACTTAGGGTGTTGTGAGACGCCAGTTTTGCCTTTAGAAAAGAACAGCGGCCTGAATGTGTGTTGAGCTGGCGCAGACTCAGGCCACTGCCAGGTGGAGCAGGACCATCACGGTGCTCACCAAAGTCTCCAGTTCAGGTTCTCAGGGCTCTGAGCCATTCAGGGCTCTAAAACGCACACAGTTTCCAGGAGAGCAAGGGCATACAACTAGATGTGAGCTGGGGTTTAAAAAGCAAACAAACAAACCCTAAACAGGCTTTTAGGCCATTGTGCAATTTCTCTGGCAGGCAATATGGTTTTCTTGTATATATAATAAACCTCAGCAATCAGTATTGCTCTGAGCTGCCACAACCCACTCTCTCCCGTGGTGCAACCCTGGTCGCTCTCACTGATGTGTGCTATTTCTGAACTAAAGCATAAGGTTTATCATCCCTGCTGTTCTACCCTGCAAGCAGGAGTAAAAAAAAGGTTGACTACTGTGTTCAGGCAGCATCAAATTACTGTAAAACAAGTGAGATACTGCAGCGATATATGGTGAATCTCAGCATCTTCAGTTCTTTTTCAGGTTTTTATTATAAATGGGTCACAAACTGTTGCATTCCTAACAGAGACACAAGGCATCAACGCACACATCCCTTCCAAATTAATGTACAGTATGGATTTGCAAATGCAATGGGTTTGTTCCCGGACCTACCACGGAGCACCTGGTGTGCTTTGTCTGAGCTATGTTCAGTGTCGTAAACCATCTTCCAGGCTGTCTCAGGGCTTCGTATGATAAAAAAGATGTTAGGAAATGTCCACAGCTACATGGAGGATAAGCGCCGCACACAGTCCGGGCTGAGCATGTCAGAGGAATTGGGCACATCTTAATGAGTCTTTTTAGTTGCCCAAATCCAAGTGGGAGTTACTCAAAACCCTACTCCCATAACACCAACAAGCATACCACCCGGGCAGGGCTGCCTTCATCCACACCGACCAGCTGCTCAGGCAGTACAAGACCGGTATCAGTCCTTCCTTTTATCTTCCCAAGCTGAAAGCAAGCCACTCAACAGATCTGCATCTGTAGACCACAACGCTCCTTCCATCCATCTATCAAAACGCGTGTACCTGACTGCGCCTGAGCCCACAGATACAGCACTCGGCAAAACACCTACAACTAATTGTGCAGCTGCATCACTTGGGGTTTTGGTCTGGTTTTAATTACTTCTACTGAACTTCAAGCAGGGCTGATGGCAGGGAGATGCAGCACGAATGGCGCTCTCACGTTTTTGAAGAGGCAAAGGGTAACAGGGAGCTTGCAGCCTAAAGCAAAGGTGAGGTGGGAGGCACCATGCTGCAAGTAAATTGGTAGGGGAGTGAATTAGAGGGTAGGAGAGCGGGCTTGTAGCAGCAGGTGAGCTGAGGGAGTGAAGAGGTGATGGCTAAATGTGCCTCCTGCTAACCTGAGCCTTTCAGGCACCGGCTGACCGTCTAGCACAGTCCCCATGCTGATGTCTACCTCTCCGTGAGATGCCGTTAGTTCCGGGAGTGGCACGTCAGCCCGTAACCCCGCAGGCCCTGCCAGCCCTGACCCGTGCAAATTGCAGCTTTACCCACTGCCGGGCTAATGGCATTGCCGCGAGCTCGGCCCTGCGGCCCGTCCGGGAGCAGCAGGCTTCACCTGGCAGGGGCCTGGTGGCGGATTGCAAAAGCTCTTACAACACTGGGAAAGAAGCTAATTTCTTACTAATTATTTGCCAAACAACACATAATTAAATAGTGCAGAACTGCCTACGAGGCATCTTTGGGTCTTTAGGCCATTTATGGGGATTTTTTCCCCGGTTTGTGGCACACTGCTGCAGCACTTCAAGGCTACTGCACACTGCAGAGAAGCAGAGGAACAGAGTGATAACTGAACAATTAGCAAGTGATGTCATAAAACAATGTAGTTAAAATGTATGATTAAAATAAGGGAACCAAAAAAAGATGCAACAGAAGAGCACACGTAAAAAAAAAATGTTGACAGTAAGTCTTATGTAGGAACCGAAATATGCAATTTAAAGGTGGGGTTAAACAAAGACATGGCATAAACTAGCAAGCAACACAGTGATTTGCCAAGAAATACAATAAAGCTACAAAAGAACTATTCTCTGAAGTTCACAAGTTTGGACCGTCAAAGAGTCCTTTGGTGGCTCCCTCTGTCATTACTTGCTACCAAGGCGCTGCGCTGATGGGCTCAGTGGGATCGCTGGATCCAGCCTTAGATCAGTAAGCAGGAAAGCAGAGCTCCCACCAGATTTCCTGCCTGGAGAGCTGTTAGGATCCGTGCTAGTTCTTTAAAGAGCAGAACTGTGTACAATACTGCACTCAAAATGACCCCGTTAGGAATATAATCTTCTGCTACAAATGAGATGCTTGGGGAAAAAAAGCACAGGAAAGCCAAAAGAAAAAAAAAAAAACACCAAACAAGCCTGCTTGACTGAAGTTCATCCTAAAAATGCCATTTTTGAGGAGCTGTGCATGCTGCCTGTATCTCTGCTGTTGGGAAGACAAGAGAGGGGGTTTACCCATGGGCTCCTCCTCAAGGTCAGGCTCTGGGCTGCTCGGTGTGGTTCCACCCCAGCCGGCTGCCATGGGGCACCCAGCACGGAGTCGGAGGGTGCTATGAGGTCTGCACACCTGCAGTCGTGTTCATTCACAGCGTATAAAGTCCTTTACTCCAGTTTCTCTGCTTTCTTTGAGCATTTTTTTTTAACTGAAGACACTAGAAAAGATTTTAAAGCGTGAGGCAGACGTGCTTTCCAAGAATAATTGCTCTTTGGCTGATGCACACAGGAGCTCTGCTCATGCATTTCTGGGAGATGCCTGCAGACTGCTAACTGCTCTGGAAGCCTTTCAGCCTTTGCTGCCTGCAAATGGCATTATTATTCACTAATAGCCTCGGCTCACCATGTTGTCTTTTGGTTAGTTAGCAGCTATTCTGCAAGTCAGAGACAGGGAAAGAGGAACATATGTTTAAGCAGTAGCCAACTTCTGACCTGTAAAAAGCCCAACCTGGAGGTTTTTCTGAGAGCAATCCCCACCATTCGCTGGGGAGCGATTAGGAGGGAACACGTCGGCGCCGGGAGGGGGTGTCCGTCCCACCTCCCACCAAGCAGCTGCTGTTGCTCAGAGGGGTTTCTGGAGAGGAGGATGCAGAGGGTGTTAGTGCTGTCTCGCTAGCCCTATAATGGCTGCTGCCACGGGCGCGTGGAGCAGGCGGACCAAGGGTTTCATGGAGGTGAAAGAGAGGAAACTTGACGTGGTGCCCAAGAATCCACGGCACAGCATCTCCAGATTTAAATGGCTACCCATTTCAAAGCACTTAAATGACAAGTATTCGTACAGCTCATTAAAAGTCAAGGGGACTTAATAATAAAATCCTCGCTGCTTTGTCGTTCTTTTCTAAAGGTTAGGGATTGGGTTTGTTTCGTTTTGTTTCTTTGAGGTTACTCGCTCACCTGCTCATTTCCTTTTGGATATTCTAGGATTCTGTTATTTACAGCTCATGCAATCCCAAGAACTGCTCTACTGACATTTCACGGTATTTAGTATTGACCAAACGCTACATGATAAATCTTTATAATACTCCAGAGAGACCATCAAGGGAGCAGTTACAAATATATACATTGCAGCATGTTGTGTTCTGGGTTAAATGAAATATAAAATCGCATCACCAGCCTGGGTACTAATGGCTCTATCAGTATTCCATCACACTCTAGCTGCAGGTATGGTGGTTGCCATTAAGACATCAACATTTGTCGATCGCTGCAGATGGTAACTGATGGATCGTTCTTTCCCTCAGTATGCAGGGAAGGGAATGGGAACTGTGGTAGCGTCGGTATCTTGCCCCATTCACTGCTCAAACATCATGGGGAGCGGTGATCACCTCCACAGACAGACAGACGGACAAAGTGGCCTGGGCAGTGCCGTGCAGCGGGTCGGCACGGGCACACGCTGCCATGCTGCGTGCTGGGCTTTCTGCTCCAGGAGACAGAGCATTTTCAAGCTCTCAGAAAGTTCCAGATTAGTTTTGAGTTTTGGGTAATTTATAGCTAAGTTGATTTCACCATCATTAGCTTTTGTGCATTCAAACAAGGTTTAATTTTCTTTGGAAGATGCAGACGTGTGTACAGCTAGATAATACCCTGTTTGTTTTACTGACTAATTCATCACTTAAAGTGCAGGACTATTGGTTGAGAGACCAAGACTTATGCACAGTCCCATACCCCTAAATCAGGCCAATAAAAGTTAAATTCACACTGTTTGCAAGCACTTTATGCAGATGGAAAATGTCACCTTGTCTGGAATACTTTATGGCGTGATGCTGAAGCAAAAAGAAATCCCACAGTGAGGGATTAAAAAGCTTCACTAATGCTTAGCTGGGAGGCACACGGTTCTGTGCCGCCTCCTCCCTGTGCGACGGGGAGGTTTTTCTGGGAAGCAGCATCTGGCTGGTACTCCGGCTGCATACGGGGGCTCCACATGAGCTCCAGTGCCCCGACACGCACCTGGGCGTCACTCAACACAATCCTGAGCAGCGCTGAGCACGGTGGCCGCAGGGGACGTGGTCAGCCCCGCCGACGAGGAGCTGCTTGGCTGCTGGGCAAGCTGTCAGGGCTTTTGCCAGGCTCTTGTCCCACGTTGTGGCTTTAGTTTATCTCACATTTTGTGGGACAAGGGGTTGGAGAACGCTCTGAAGCAGACGGTTATGCCAGGTGTATTTTACCACTTAGTTATCAAGCACCTTCAAGCCACCACTATGCTATCTCCTGCCAGGACAGTGCTACAACCACAGTGGGAAACTAACTTTTTGAAAAGCAGCTTAAAAATTACAGAAAACACACGCTAACTTGGCCAACGGGCCATTGCAGCACAAGCCCAGCACAGCTGTGGCCCATCCAGCGAGCACTGGGCTGCCTGAGGGGTGCCCTAGCTAAGGAGGAGCCCCGCTGCGACCCCGACTCTGAGGGAGCCGGGGACGAGATGCTCCGGGGAGCCAGGTACGTACAGAGCCTCCCTCCCCACTGCCGCCCCTGCACCAGGCAAATACGAAGCTGCTGAAGCTCAGCGTGCCTGGACCTGTTAAGCTGTGCAGAGTTGCACTTACTGAAGTAAAATCCACAGTCTCAAAAGCCCAATTCCCGGGCGGGAGAGATATAAATTGTGGGTAGAGCTGTCGCCTTGCTGCCTGCCCACATCGCTCAGGCTTGTCACGGCCGCCGAAGCGGGAACAATGCTGATTTCCAAGGCAAACTTTGCAAAGCTTCTCTGAAACACTTCGTCCCTCTCCCCGCCGAAAGGCAGGGGGATGGCCTCCCTCCCCGTGCTTCGGCGGCACAGCTGACTGTAGGCAGAGCATTAAACGCTCTGAAAGCGTTTTTGCAGTGGGGAAGTGGAGACTCTGCAAACAGCTAATGGGTGTATTTCGATTCCCTATTAATTGCATATTTATTACTCAGCTGCTGCAAGGAAACGTCATGTTACGTTGATTAAAGCTTTGCAAGCTGTACAGTAAATATTTTAAACAAAAAAAGGTTTTGATCTCTGTTGCTGTTGGGAAGGGTTGAGGGGGGAGATGCCATTAGAGTGGCTATAATTAGCAAGCTCCGTTACAGACAGTGTTTCCCACAGGCTCTGCCACATGCTTCGTGTGCGTCTGCATGTATTTAGAGAGAGTATTATTTTATGTATACGTTATCTGTAAATTATATATATTTTTATATATATCTTATGCGTGAGGAAAAAAGGAGAAAAGCATCAAGCCTATGCTGCTATCATCTCACATCTCGCAGACAGGAAAGATGAAAGACTTAAAAGGCAGAAAAGAAGAGGAGATTTATGTGCACGGACTGAAGTTTGGTGGGGTTAGGTGACCCGCCTGCTAGCCCTGGCTGCCCAAATAACGTGTCTGATTAATTAAGCCCTCGCCTGTACATGCTTCTGTTACTAACCGCCAAGTCTCTGCACATACGCTTTTGGTCTCCCTCCCTTGACGGTGTCAGTAACGGGCCATACGTACGGGAAGATTTCACTGGGCAAGCTTTTGTGAACGTCACCCAGACACGGCCCAGAGATGACCAGCAACAGACGTCCCAAGCTGCCTCTCCTGACCATCTGTGTGCTGTCGTCAATGTATCCCAACAGCAGCGATACCAGAGAAAAAACAGTCCGTTTTCTGACACGCTAAATCATCTTCATCTCTTGTTCAGCCCCCGGTCACCTTCTGCACAAGAGGCTGCAAAACCCAAAACCCACAGCAAAACTACAGTGGCAGTATGTGAGCAGCAGCAGTTTTGCTCCTGTGCTCACTTCAAAGGTGCTCGGGTATCATTTTGGTCCCAGCCCTGTTCTCCCCAGCCCATGGCAGCAGTGGGGTCCCCAGCCCCAGCACAGGACCCTCTGCCCACTCCCGCTGCACTGGCAGAGGTCAGCTCCCTCGTCCCCCGGCTCATCTCTTCTCAACCTTTGGCATGAATTAGAGACATCAGTCATACTCGGCCAAACGACTGTGGATACCTGCCACAGGACAGGACAAGCTAAGATGATGCTAATATAGGAGAGACAACTCCAACTAATAAGGCCGCCGATTTGCGGCTCAGAGGAGTCACGGGCAAACCAGAGGGGTGTCTCCGGGGGGCTCAAACAACCCAAGCTCAGCCCTGGGGCTCAAAGCCCAGCTCTAACACAAGGTAGTGCTGAGCTTTGGTAAACTCCTTAAGGGTCAACGCACCCCTCAGGGCACAAATTCATTCCTATCTTCAAATCTGATTTCTGCAGTCCCCAAACCAGAGAGCAGTGGCTGGAGGCGAGCTCCCAAACGCGCCACGTGGGAGGCAGTGCGCCCATCGCTCGGCGGTGGTGGGGATGTTCAGAGGTGTCCAGGGCTGTGGTGAAGCCAGCCTTCAGCTTTTAGATTGAGTTAGCAAAAGCTTCGCTGCATAACGCAGGCATGCAAATCTGGACTGATCTATTTCATTGCGTAGTCCTAAGCGCAGCCACGGTGCTCTCTACTCCCATGTTGTTTTCCCAGAGTCCATAGCTGCTATAGGCCAACCAACGGGCAATTTTCAGGAGCAAAACTTGTTGTTGTCAAGCCTTCCGAGTTTGCTAAGCTGCAGTATTTGACTTGGCTCATTTCCTACAGTGGCTCCCTCTTGGAACTGTGTGATTGCAGGGAATGCAGCAGTTAGTAACAGTAAAACAGCCTCAATCTCTTATGATTGTACTTGAAGGCTCGGAAGTGTGAACATTCAAAAGCAAAAAATACAGAAAGCAAAACCAGAAATTATTCAGAATTTATTTTTTCAACAGGAGTTTTTGAAACCCATTTCAAAATTCAAGGGACCTTGTGTCTGATTTTTGAAACAAAAGTTGGCAATGCTAAAACTAAATGAGCCATATTTACATCCCACTGATTTCTGTGAATGAAAGGGTGGCGGCAGGGGGGTGGAGGGGGCACGGCTCCGTTTGGCAAGTCCCAGTGCAGAGAAAAGAAATTAAATAAACAAAACGGGAACAGAGTACTTTCAAAAAGAATCAAACAGCATGGACCATTAATGTTTTAAGAGATAGGAGCTGTATGTGAGCCAAGCATCCCCAAGATACTTATTCCCTATCTTTAAAATAGAGAATTGCATTAGAACAGGTAGAATCTTTCAAAGCAGGGAAAATTTTTAAGGGCACTCACTGTACTTTAAAGACGGCTTCAAAAACCGTCTCCAGCATTGAGCTGAATAAGTTGGAGAGATTTGTAGGTTATAGCAAGGAAGAGTGATGGGAATACATACGGAGCAAGCTGGTTACTGCAGTAAACAAACCTCCCCCAAAGCAGCAGTGAGTGCTTCAGCTCAGGAACAAACGGCTTCACATCTAGAAATATACGTTTTAAAATGAGACAAGGCGCTGGGTAAACACACCAGTCAATGGCTATAAACTATTGTTATAGAAGGTGAAAGTCAACTAGCCTTGGCCCACGGGTTGGCGATTGGAAGAGCGTAGCTAGACACGCCGATCTTCATAGACTGAGACATAGCCTTGAGGAAGCTAACCCCCAAAGTCTTTGAAATTAAAAATTATGAAAAAGGAGAAGTTTTCATTACAAAGGAGGACAGCATAACACAGCTATAGAGGCAAAGCTTCAAACGGTGCTCCTTTAAAACTGCAACAAAGCCAGCAACTGCACGGGAAGAAAGCGAATCCGCGCTTCTATTCATCCTGCACCATCAAGGGCAACACGCAGCTCGCGTTTCTGTGCATCCCGGACGGTTTGTAAGAATGAACTATTTTATCTCAAGGAAAGACATTATCATTAATTGACTTGCATAGTGCTTTTCACTAATGGCTGGGTGCTGTAAAACAGAGACACTGTAATCATGCCGAGAGTCTGAAAATTAACAAAGATTGCTGGGCTTTATTTCCCCCCTCGAAAAATGTGTACGGGAAGTGCTGCCCCTCGGCCCCACCAGCTGGCAGCACCACTGGGCAGGCTGGCTCTCACCAGTGCACCCAGCCCAGGCCATCACCTTGCGTTCTGCTGGCCGTCGCCTCTCTGCACTGGTTGCCTTCGCTCCCTGCCTGAGCCTCTGCAGAGCTCTGCACGGGCAGGTGTGGCATTGCCCTTGCGATCACGGTCCCCGGGTTCTCTCCCAAGCACAGGAGCTGTGGCAGGGACTGCAAGATGTCTCTTTTCCCATTGCCAGTGTGCCTTGTCCCTTGTACGACAGCCCCAGTTTCCTGGCTTTCCTGCAGCTCTCCTTCCCATGGTCCCAGCAACACCGAGGCAAATGTACCTCCTGCATCCTTGCAATATTGCCTCCTATCATGATAGGATTTGTTATTATTTTTAGTTTGAAAAGCCATTTGGGTCTTCTTTTTCAGGATTTATTATTATTTAGAACAATAATAGCATATATAATTATTCTATAATATAGAATAATTAATTATAGAATAATTATAATCTATAATATAGAATAATTATATAATATATAACAATTCTTTTGAGGATTTATTATTAAAATGATACTAATTCCTTAGACTCTGTCGGCTCTCAGAGTCTCTTCAGGGACGGACTGAGAGGTTCAAAGCCTTCTTTGTTTTCCCATAGGTCGGGATTGATGAAAACCAGAGCACCCCCAAGGCTGCTGTAACTGAATCCTGTTCCTTGTTACCCCTCGCGTGAGCTAGCAGAGAGCACGCCTAAGGCAGTGCAGCCCAGTAAGTCTCCAGCCTGACTCGATGCCCATGACCCACAGCAAGGCTGGAATGGGGTCTTTGCATCAGCTCAGCACTGGTCAGTGAAGTTACTTGCACCTCATGTGCTTTTAGGGACACCTTTCCTACCTTCCATGAAGGCCAGCATGTTCCCAGATAGCATGAAGGGTCCTTAATGTAATATGAGATTAGATCCAGGACACTCCATTACCAAGGAGATACTTAACTAATGTTCTGCTTGTAGTAGGAGGTCACAGGAGATTTATCTGAAGAGATGCACATAGAAAGAATTAGCAGACAAGCCATTTCACAACCTCTAATACCCTCACCTTCTTAGTTGCTCAGCTGAAATGCCTTAAGGGATACGTTTTACAGGAGCTCAAAAGTGAACTGGAAACTGCTTAGATCACACAACTTATGCATTTTAAATAGCAGTGTAAAATACCATGCTTTACAAAAGCACGCTGTTGTACTGAGCAATAAAGACATGCTCTGAGTGGTGATGCTGGAAAAGTTGCAGGAAGTACAATAGAAAAAAAAAAACCACATACAGCAAAACAAAGCTGTAACTTACTAAAGTTTATGATTAAAATTTAAAGACTCTTCAAGTTTTATTCCCCATAGCTGCTGCTCCCTGGACAAGAAGAGACGGAGGGAGACTGACCTTGAATAATTAAGCCGCTCTGTGGCACCAGATCAATTGCTGGTATTGGCAGAACTCCACAATCAGGCATTTTGTAATGCAAGTGTCAAAGTGCATGTAACTATGGGGCTCCTGGTGCAAAGCAGCCAATACAAAGGAGAAGAGGTGAAGAGTGAGAGAAAATAGATTGTGGAGTTTTGAGCACAGTCATATGGCAGGGATGGGAAAAGTTTCCATTTCCTAACTCTAACAGGGCAACACTCGCAGCTGACAGAAACCTGGCATGCTTTTTTTTTGCTCTTGTAACCTCACAGAAGTCAGCTGGAGCAAGCTGAATGTCTCCTGAGGGACTTAAATCCATCACCAGTTCTGGAACAGATTCTGAGCAAGTACTAGTCAACAGTTTAGTTGAAAATAAACTTTCTAAATCCAGGGGAACATCTCTGTTCAACGTCAGTTACTGAGCAAACCCCAAAGTGTTTCGATCCAGGTAGACATTCTCAGACGTGGGAGGCATTTTTTGCTGACATTTCTGCCCCACCTCAGATCAGATAGCCCTACGATGACCCACGAGACCGGGATGTGGTGGGCTTTGTAACAGCCGAGAAAGGCTTTATAGTAATATCAGCCAAGACTGTATTAATTTCAGGAGCCATGGGAACTCCTATTTAAATCTGTTCCCAATCCCTTGACCTACAACTGTGTATGTGGAAGAGCAGCATCAGGCAGATAAGACAATCAATGAGTTCCCAGTGCAACAGTCCTGGAAGATGCCCTCGATACTGGCATTATTCCTAAGGCTCTCTGCCAGACAATTCTGTCCAAAATTCAAGACCCTTTAGGTGGTCTTCCATAGAAAAGGCAAGAGATGATAGCATGCAAAGAGGATTTTCCTTGTGCAAAGACCCGAGGTCCCATGCAACCCTGCCCGATGGCTCTCTCCAGCCATGAGGAAGGTGTTAAGATGTTGGCACAGCTGTCACAAGACATCGGGGACTCTCGCGTTCCCTCTTGCAAAGTGGCCTGTTCAGCTTCTGCCAAAGGAGGAAAACGCACAGGAACAAGGGAAGGGAGAAGACGTTACCATTTCACTGCCAGTCCCATAGATTTTATAGCAAGCTTTGTGGTGCCTGGTGTTTTCCAGAAATCTCCAGCCCCTGGACTCCTGTGATGAGACAATATCAGCTTCCCTAGCTTTAGTTTTAGAGCTTGTAGTGAGTTACAATTTCCACTTTTCTCAAGTATATCTTAAGGCTCCAAATTGCAGGAGAAAATCAACAGCAAACCAAATATATTTTTAAAAGAGCATTAATTCTTAAACCAAGTCATTATCTAAGAGACTTTTTAATCAATGGTGTGCTGTGTGGCCACTCTGTAGTGATCTGAAGACCTGGCTTAAAGCGTGGGGCAATGAAGAAAGTGTGATCATGAGCAGCTGCTGGCCAGATGGGCTGGGGAGGAAGGAAGAGGAGGTCTTTCCCATGTTCTCCCAACCCACGACCATGCTTTCCAAGTACAGGGAGGACTCTCCAGTGTGAATATAAAGGAAGGCAGGAGGCAGTCTGGAGAGCAAGGCGAAGCGATAGAAGAGTTTCTCGAGACTTATGGGGACGGCTGTTGCACTGTCCCCGCGCTACTCCCAACTCCCACTAATGCTGGCACATTACAGGCCTTTCACTGCCTTTGTTCTCCTCTTTCCATTTCATGGGCTTTTGGTTCACACAGTTTCTGCAGCAGAGTGAAAGGGAATCAGCGGCCCAGGCTCCCCTCCTCGGTGGAAATGCTTTGAAACTTTCAAAGAACCCAACTCTTTCCCAACATCCCTGTGTTAATATGCACCGACTCTGCTCTCGACGCACTCCATTGTAAATGATGTATGAAATGAAATCTCCTCGCTCGTCTAATGCAGAGAAGAAAGGCTCTGTAGGCAATGCTACAACATTCCCTTCTGGAGAAAAAGGCAGCAAAACCTCAGACTCCCTATGAACGATTTTTTTTTTAAAGTTGTTGCTCTTCACTGTTGATGTTTCTCCCTTTTATTTTTTTTTTTTTTTACTGAGTGGGGATTTGAATTCAGATTTCACAGAGAAACCCAAACCACTTACATGTATTTCTAAGCCTTTTGCAGTGATTGTGCAACTGTCCCCATCCCCTCATCAGAGGGAACAGCAGCGGTAAACTCATTAGACCCATCAAGCAGCAGAATGAAAAGAACGGCTTAAAACGTGCAGGAGGGAAGAGGCTGGGTGCATGGGGAAGTGGCAGTGGATGTTAAGCTCGATCTGGATTTCAAACCTCCTTCCAGTTTTATATGGAGCTGTTTCAAAACCAGAATGTGTCAGCGGTCTCCAAAGGGAAAAGGGATCAGAACAGACTGGGAGCTGTTGCGGGAGCAAAACCTGAAGGTCAGCAGTTTAAAGCAACAAATAATACACCACGGGCTGTTTCCAGGGTTGCTGGCCAGATGAAGAATTAGTCAAGGGCAAAGGGAAAGTCACTGGAACGGAGAGCGGAGAGGGTGACTGAGACATTGCAGGAGGCACAGCGAGAGCATCTGCTGGTGATAAATAGTCGTGGACCGCTTGTGAAGCCCTTAGGATGAGTTTACTCCAGACAGAACCAACCTCAGCAGCTCCTGGGCTCAGTGGACCAGCACGCCCGCTGCGTGCGCGCTCTCAGCTCAACCCTGTTTCCCGTGGAGCCGCCCCAGAACTTGCTGCGCTGTTTTGGCCAGGCAGAGCCCGGCTGGGGAGGAAAGTGGCTGTGCTGGTGGAGGACAGGCAGGGTTAGAGCTTCTCTCCAGCGCCTTTTGGCGAGACCAATCCAAGTCAGCGGGCAGATCCCTGATCTCCCTACATCACCAACAGATACCTCGCCCTCTCCAATATGACACTGATGCTGTACAGCGGATTGGGCAAAGCTTTGCAAGAACAAGAGAATAACAAGCCATGCTGTGTGAAACCAGACACAAGGCCCCACCTGCAGCAGGTCTCGCCTCTTAGGCCGGCTGACCGTCCCCCATGTTGATGGGCTCTTTGATGTCCTCTGGCCAAAGTAACGTGCCCTGGCACCGACTGCCTTAGTCTCCTCTGCAGCCAGGACTGAAGGACACCCCATCCCTTGGGCTGACACACGTTTGGCCCGTGCTCCCCGTGCTGCTCCTGCACAGTGTGAGCACTGCGCTCTGTTTTTCCTAGGCCGTGTGATGCCTCCTGCACACTGCCATCACAGCACTGCTGCCACGAGCAGTAAACTCTGCTTAGACCTTATAAAGCCTTAGTAAACTTCTAGGGGTGACATTTTTATAGCTGACAGATGAGCCATCTTGATGGATTATTAGACAGTGTTAGCCATCCTTGCTAGACTTTACGTTACTAATGAGTTTTAGGGGCTTTGCTTTCATTTTTCTTTCCCTTTTGTTTGTTCTGAGCAGCAACTTCCAGAACGACAAAACAAAATGCTTCAAGGCAGCGGCTGGAGCTTGAAATTAATAATAAAAGGTAGCTGATGTTTGGTTGCAGACTCATGCCAGCAAATGTGTGTGTATCATACAACCATGGTACTCGTGGGCAACCTGCTTGGCCTCCCCATTTCCGTGGAGCCGCTGCTGGGCTGACACATCAACGCTGCCAGGGCAGGCAGGTGAGCAGACATGGGCCCCAGGGCTGGAAAGAGCCAAACAACTCAACAGCAAGTTTCCCTGGGCACCGCTGAAACCTATGACAAATACGAGCAATTCCATAGCAATGAGCTCCCCGCGCCTGGCTCCGTGCTGACCCTGCCACCGGCCATTCGCCTCACCCTGCGCAGCGGCGCCCGCTCCCGTGCTGCTAATTGCAGGGAGATTGCGTCTGTCAGCCCCTGAGGAACCCACGTTTATCGGACTACCAGAGACACGCTGTTACACCTGTGATAAATCTGCCCTTTTTAGATATAGGAAGGTAAAATCAGTGTGAGTTAAAAGTCTTTTTAAAAAATCTCAAAAAGCCTAAAAGCCAAAAATCTTTGAATAGGCAAGCAGTTCTGGCATGAGTTCAGCTCCAGTTGACCCCCTTACTCATGAAGTTAACAGCAAAAATACCCGTGTTTATCTGAGAATGGCACCATTATTTCATAAAGCTGCTTTATTTCCCTTTCTCTTTCTGCATTGGAAAAATTCCCCAACATAAACTGAACATTTACTGCAGGCAGATTTTCTTCTCATTGTTCAAGGATAAGATGTGAATGGGAGCGGCAGGAGGGCAGCTATTCTTTAGCTATATAAGGTGAAAATGATATTTTGAAGAAGATCAAAACCAGTAGCAAGTATTCAACCACTTCCACGATGTGTCATATTATTTTGGCTGCAGACAGGTGATAGCAGCGCAGCACATCAACCCTTGTGAGCAAAATGAGATGCAACAGTTTTTAATCAAACTCTGCTCAGGGAACATAAACCAGGGGGAAGCAGACCAAATAATAGGAGTGATTCTCAGGCAGGTTTACTTAAGCTGTGATTAATAACAATAGCAATAATAATACTTTGTATTCCCAGACTTTGCCTTATCTTGCTTTCTACTTTTGAAGCAGTACCATTTTATTAAAAAAAAAACCCCAACCCTATTATTCCATACTTAGGGCTTTGACAGGGACAAATCTGACAACTAAACAGCAAGGGTGCTCCTCAGTGGATGGCTGCCTTGTGTAACGTTAGGGAAAATTGAACCCCTCTGGTGTTGCTCTGCAGGCTTCAGTCAGCTTCTGGTTACCTTTGCCAAGTGCATCAAAACAAGCACCTTCAGGAAAACACACGCATTTCCTGGATTGCAAATTCCTTCTTCTTTCAGGGCATGAGCGTATTCATGACGTAGCCATCCTTCCTCTTATTTGGTACCACAGGTGGTAGCTCAAGCAGGATACCTGCTGCTGGCATAAACAGCTCAGGAGGCTCAGTCCTGGGAAATGTTAACCATGTAGGAGCTGCTCAGTGGGAAGGGAGTTTGCTGTTTGAGTGATATTGATTTACGCTGGCGGTGCTGCTCTCCGTGAGCGGGCACAGCAGTGAGGACCCTGTCCCTGCACCGTTCCCAGGACCCGCAGACACACCGGAGCAGAAGTTCCCTGCTTGCAGGTGTTTCTGGACACCAGGAACCTGCTATTGTCAGTCCAGGAGGAGAGAAGAGACGTAAAGTCAAGCAGAGGCGGTTAACCCAGCACTGCATCCCTCCAAAAGTCTCCCGGAGACTCCTGGGGGGACACCGAATAAACCGAAACCACATGGAGGCACAGATCAACACCCAGAGGAGCAGAAGACAACTCACTTCGGTCACGGAAACAGACCCACTGAGCTAGCTTTATAAACAGAGGTTTAGCGGGCTCTTCACGTCACCCAAGCCTGAAAGGATGCCACCTTGGAGAGCCACCGTTTTAAGCTCATAAAATTCACGCAAACAAAACTGACGTGTACCATATAAGTTCAAGCAGAGCACTTGAACACTCCCTGCCCACAAGTCACCGCTGCCACGATTCTCACCGGATTTTCATCTCCCCACAAGGAGAGGGCTGGTGCAGAGCTCCCCTCGCTCCCGGCAGATACCCGCGCGATGCCATCCCCACGTGCACGAACACGCAGGCGGCTCCACTGCTGACCTTGCGTCAGGCACATCCAGTCAGATTGAGCCCAGAGGCACTGTATATAAAGAAAAACCTCAGAGAAAGTTTAGAGTTGGAGAGGAGCACACAGCAGCTTTACGTGCAATTGCTCAGCCAAGCCCATAAACTTTGCAAACCCCGTTCCGTTATAGTCATGCTAATAATAAACCTTAATCAGTTATTTAAAATCATTCACATGAAAAGCTATAAGCTTTTTTTTTTTTTTTGAGCTAGTATAAATCAACCTTAGAGGCAAAAGAATAAATACAGGGAGACAGCTGTACAGATCATACTATCACACCAATCACTGCTTAAAAGCATACACTGTAAATAGCAGGCAAAATTCACCCCCAGTGGAATGCCATTCACTGCATGGGCTGGAGCTGCAGCAGGGATAAATTGGCCTATCAAAAATACATAAAAATTTAGAAACAGAATTCAGTGACTTGTGGGAGCGATTTATCACAGCTATGTCACTTAAAATGACATTGTCACTAGCGAACCCATTAAATATTATGGGCTCTGTTAAGATTCCTAAGGGGCCAAACAACAAAGGAGGTGGCAGTGGTTGGATGGGGCAGGAGGGGATTTGCACTCTGACCCAATGACCGGGCTGGATTCTCACCGGTCCTGAGCCGAGCCTGGGGACGGACACTGCTGGGGCGCTGCATGGTGGCAGCCCTCTCCTGCACCAGCAGCACGTGGCCATTAGCGTTCCTGGTGGTGCTGGTGGGAGTGCAGGGCATCGCCACCACACCCACATAGCAGCGGTGTCACCGGCTCTCGGTCAACTGTCTCACAAGTGGGAGAGCAAATTCCATCGAAACATGGTGCTTTGGGTGCCCAACGCGTTCATCCTGAACCTCACGATTTCTGTTGCAGCACCCCAGCTCCGTGACGCCATCGTGGCGATGTTGCTCTAGCCGGCTTTCCGTGTTCAGCAGCTGCAGTTTGCACAATGAGCCTTGCGGGGAGTGGGAGGGAGGGAAAGGAGACATCTGTCTTTTTTTTTTTTGTGACTCTCATGGCGTTACCGTTATGTCAGACCTTTACAAAAATCATCAGGCTGTCTCATAGACCACTCATCAGCTGTAGGAGCTGAGCATGCGGTGGTGTCTTAACAGTCGAGTACAGTACCTAACTACAGTAGGAGTCTTTAGGTTCGGTGCATGGGTTCATCGGGAAGTATTGCAGAGATATTGTGCATCGCAGTATGTATTTAATGACGATAATCGTGTTTTCATGGAGTTGGGCTGAGAAACTTTGCGCTAGTCTGGGGGTGTCCAAACGCAGCAGTTCTGCTCAGGGACCCAGACTCAGGCAGTCGTGTGGCTCGGGATGGCTCCACCGACGGTCCAGCCTCGCTGGTCCAACTGCAGCCAGCAGACGGCTTGGGAGAGCACACTGCAGCCAAGGCAGAGCACGCCAGAGGAGGGGAGCGATCAGGATGCAGAGTCTGGCCTTTGGAATAAAAGAACAAGCAACTGTTTTCTCTTGGAAAAAACCCCACAAGTTGCTAAATTGCTTTACCAGGATTTGATTATTGCAGATACTTGGCAAGGCAGTATCAGTCAAAAAACATTTCTGTGAACCAATTTTATTAGGGATATCAATATAAATAAATAGAGGAATTTTTCCCAGTGTGCTTCCACACTTGTTTTGAAAGGCTCTTTTCATTACTCTCACAACAGCCGTTGTTTGTGTTCTCCCATTCTCTTACGCGGCGTCCGTGGCAGTGGCACATGGGTGCACCGACTTCTGACTGCAAACCGCCATGTTTTGGTCCAGTAGCTTTCCAATTTCCCTCTTCTTATTATTTTTTAAAATTGTTAAGGGCTGCAGGTACACAGCAGCACAAATAGAAACACTGTCCCTCCAGAGACGTCGTCGGGGAGATACGACACCAGCGTGGGGACGAGTACCTGGTGTCCTCTCTGCTGCTGGTAGAGGAGACAGCCGGGCACCCCAGGCATGGCTGCTGATGTACAAATGGGCCTCATCCAGCCCAGGCGGCCAGTGAGCGTTCCCTTGATGCAGACACAGGCTTTCACCTAGAAGAGAGGGGGCAGGAGGAGCCGTTCACAATTTGTGTAATTGAGGCGTCACCATGCCTTAATCTGGAGATGTAAAAGAACAACAATTGCATCTTAAACTGTGATAGTTAATTTATTATTGCAGAACTGAAAGGTAAAGTGTAAGAAGAGGGGGTTTTTTTCCCACCCTGGATAGATTGTTATAAAACAGGTACATTAATCTTTTTTCTTTCCCCCGCGGCTATAAAAATAGAAAGCTACCAGTGGAATCAAGGAGAGAATTGTAGGTCTCATGACAACTTATGCCCCTGAAAAACATAACTAAATATTTCTAGCAGGAGATGCTAACAAATTCAAACTGTATGACTGCTTGTTGTACTTCTGCTAATTGGTGTTTTTACACAGTACTGTACCTAATCCCTGCCTCCTAAACCAAATTTTATTAAAATTCCTTAGCAGTGCAATGAGCAATGGTTACTTGGGCTTTTAGTCATTTCTTATTCAAACATCCCAAAGCATTTTCCACGCATCTAGTAGGTCTTGTAGGCAAGAGCTTTTATCCCCATGCGACTGAAGGATGCACCGAGGTATCAAAACTTGGCACAATAATGTCTTACACGTCATACATGAACAGGCAGCAATTCTGGCAAGAGAACAGGCTTTCCTCCCAGCACTCGCCTAACCCACAAGAGGCTTTTTGCTTTGAAACAGAGCCACGCGGAGAGCGTTATTTGGTTTTACATCTCTCCTCTTCCCTCCTGACCACACCTTACTCCTGAAAAAAACAAAAGCATCCCAGAAACAACCAATTTCTTGGAAGAAGTACAGAGAATTTGATTTGCTTCTCACCCGTTTAGATTTCAAATCTCTGCAGATGGTGTCAGTAACACGGCTTTCACACCCATGCCTGCTGCCCAGCACGATGGCGGGCTCCTGCGTCCCATTCGCAACAGCGGCGCGGGCTGGGGTCTGATCTCCCACCGGCACAGCAGGTCGTGGCACTGCGCCTTGGCTCTCAGGGTTGGGTGCTCTCTATACAGCCTAAATGTTGGCTCGGATGTGGAAGGGAGTTTGGTGTATATCTCAATCACTTGTTCCTTCTCCCGAAAAGCTGGGGAGCATGTTTCTGTAATGAAGGTGCTTGTAAGGAGCTGCTATCACTCAGCCTCTGGCCGTTCCACCTGCGCTTGCCTTCCCTGAGCACCAAAATAAGTGCAGCCCAGATCACGTCACTGCTGTCATGTCCTCTTAAGATAAGCTTCTGTACAACACTGTAACATAGCTAAAATAATTAAAAGAAACATAACTAAAGAAACTAAGAGAAACAAAACTAAAAGAGGATAGATTGAGACTAGATATAAGGAAGAAATTGTTTACGATGACAGTGGTGAAACACTGGCACAGGTTGCCCAGAGAGGTGGTCGATGCCCCATCCCTGGAAATATTCAAGGTCAGGACGGATGGGGCTCTGAGCAACATGATTGAGTTGAAGATGTCCCTGCTCGCTGCACAGGGGATGGACTAGATGGCCTTTAAAGATCCCTTTCAACCCAAACTATTCTGTGATTCTATGATAAAACTCAAACGTGTTACTCCTTTCATAATCAGATTCTCTCTCTCCAAAACCAGGTATATCCAACTACCCCCTGCATGGCAGACAGCTACAGCTCATTAGAATCAAGAGATGCCATGCCCAATGGATTATGCTACTAATCAAATCTGACATGCAACTGGCCTGAATATGGAGGCCTTATTTGCAGCTGGAAACATATCTGTCTCGTATTCGAAAACAGCTTAATCAAGAGATGGCCTTTAGATTAAAGACGTAGTAAAGTATTTTTCCCAATTTTGATTACTGGCTGTGGGTAACAGGAAACTGAAATATATTAGTGAAGTCCGTGCAGCTACAAGAGGTAAAAGCAGCGTAAATGCTATCACATGCCACTGGAGGGTTTAGGATAAGAGTTGACCTTTGGACTATGTTTCAGAATCAGCCACTGATTTTTGAAGAATTCAGCCAGTGAGATAAAAAGGCGATAAGAACCATACGCACAGGAGTGATAACGTGGAAGTTGACCCAGAAGCTGTTCAGTGGGGCTCTGCATTCTTGGCCCTGCCACCCTTTGTGCCCATCAGTCCGATGGTTGCATCTTACTGCCTCACTCGTCTGTTGAAAACTGCGGGTGTAAACTGTACTTACTGCTGGAAGTAAATATGGCAACTTTGTCCATAATGGAAGAGTTCCCAACATGAGGAAGCAAATAACTTCAGAAAAGGACAATTTGGGTTCTTTATACATCGTAATTTTATAGGACCACAGCAAAACAACTGCAGAACCCAAAGTGACATGTTTCCCAGTTCTCTCGATGTGGTTAGATTTCAGCACTAAATAAAACATAGCTGTCACAGGTTGATGTTTCTCTCTCAAATACATAGTTATATACAAATATACATTCACGCATAACCACACATATGGTGTGCATAACCACACATATGTGTGCATCCTAGGGTGCATTAAGAAGAGTGTGGCCAGCAGGTCGAGGGAGGGGATCCTCCCCCTCTACTCTGCCCTGGTGAGGCCGCATCTGGAGTACTGTGTCCAGTTCTGGGCTCCCCAGTTCAAGAGAGACAGGGAACTACTGGAGAGAGTCCAGCGGAGGGAAACAAAGATGATGAGGAGAGTGGAGCATCTCTCGTATGAGGAAAGGCTGAGAGAGCTGGGTCTGTTCAGCCTGGAAAAGAGAAGGCTGAGAGGAGATCTGATCAATGCTCACAAATATCTAAAGGGTGGATGTCAAGAGGACGGGGTCAGACTCTTCTCAGTGGTGCCCAGCGACAGGACAAGGGGCAATGGGCACAAACTGGAACACAGGCAGTTCCACCTGAACGTGAGGAGGAACTTCTTTACTGTGAGGGTGACAGAGCCCTGGCACAGGCTGCCCAGGGAGGCTGTGGAGTCTCCTTCTCTGGAGATATTCAAAACCCGCCTGGACGCATTCCTGTGCAACCTGCTCTAGGCTAACCTGCTTTAGCAGGGGGGTTGGACTAGATGATCTCTAGAGGTCCCTTCCAACCCCTACCATTCAGTGATTCTATGATTCTATGATTCTATGTCCCCGCAGCCCCTGTGTGCACACCGATGCACCTACCCGCAGAAGAAAGATTTTTTGGATATTCTGCTGTGACATTTATTGCCGAAGTCCCAGGGGTACTGCACCTATTCTTTTTGGCATTACCCGTGTAATGCAAGTTATAAAATTCTCGGTA
Organism: Steatornis caripensis; assembly: GCA_013398225.1. NCBI lineage: Eukaryota > Metazoa > Chordata > Aves > Caprimulgiformes > Steatornithidae > Steatornis > Steatornis caripensis. The sequence continues at coordinate 260,769 of VZSC01007239.1, forward strand.
GATGTTCTAAGCTTGTATTTAATAGACCTGGAGGCTCTGAGTGCCTTTTCACAGATTGCGTTCCAGCTGTCTGCCGATATTTGAATGTGCAGGTCTTGGTGCCATGCTGTGCAAACAGGCAGCCTCCCACGCATTTTGTGTACCAGGAGTAATTTATGAGTCTATCTATAAAGGAAATAACAGTGCGTTAAGAAGGGGTTATGTAAAGCTCCGAGATTGAGAAGTAGCTCAGTTAACTCAGTACAACTTCCTAACATCACTGTTATGTTTCAGCTGATTTACAAATACAGGAGGCCTTCAGCTGGTGATTCATATTGCTTCTGAAGCAGACGAGGTGGAGGGGGGGAAGCTGTAAGAAGGGTCTCTACATAAATCTCATGTCACTGAAAGGCTCCTACCTTGAAACCTCATATTCATTAACCATCTTTTGCAAATACGAGTGTCTGAATTGAACTGCAAGTCCCAAGACACTGTGGGATATTCTGGTAGTAACCAAATAGAGGGAAAAAATAAAGTAAGAGGCACTGGCCATTTACTTTCAATCTCATGCCACAGGGATTTCCTCCAAATTGTGATTTAACACAGATCCTACAGGCAATGCATTGGAATCTGCATAATAAAAGCCCACGGACAGTGCCCGGCACCCTGTCAGGAGGGATCGAGGAGCAGCAGGAATGGAGCGGGGCCATCAAAGAGGAAACTAGCCTGTAGCTGTCAGAGGCACCTGTTTTGAAGACCTGTATGGAAACCACTTCAGTCCTGCTTTGCAAAGCCATCCGGCAGGTAATGGGCTCTGAACAACAAACCCTTCCCTAACTCCAGAGCAGGTTGGATGTAGCAGCCTCGCATCAGTTCTCGACTGCAAACAAGGCACAAAATGCAAAAGTTGCAAGCTGCTCGGCTTACCAAGTTCAGCATTATTTATTTAATGTCCCTTAGAACATGAGTATTGGAACTGGAAAATGACCTCTAAACAGAAGAAAGTTATCCAAATCCATATGTGCCACCTCTCCACGCAGAGGGCAAGCTGAGTTTGCTGCTCAGCTTAGGTCAAAGGGAACCAGAGCACAGGCTTCATCCTTCATCTCGGAAGCTGGCACCCCAGCCGTCATCGTCCTGGCACTGACCTACAAAAAGCAGCTTTCTACAAATCTGCCTATAAATTGTTCGTGGCTGTCATCAGCCTGTAGCTACTTACAGGCAATGGAGAAAGTGGCAGCGAGCAAACGGTGTCTGGTACGAGGCCGTAGCTGGAGGTCCCGTGCTCGAGGCTGACACTCGCGTATGTCCCCAACACGCTACAGAAAAGGAGGCAGTTGGGTCTGAAGTCTCAGTAGACAGCCAGGCTACCTGGCCAGTGGCCACAGCCGTTATGGTGATCTGAAGGCTGACCTGAACTGTCAGATGGAAGATTTTATTCCGAATTATTGTTTTCAAAAATGTTTCTCCCCACCTTACCCCAAGCTAGTGCCAGCATCAAACATTTCTACTCTCACAAAATATTCTATTCGTTTCTATCCTTTTTTAAAAATCTCTCCTCTAACAGTTTTCATGAGACTGTTACTAACATGTTATGCACCCTTTTTGCACACATTCCTATAAAAAAAAATCTCAAGGACGAAGATCTAAGCAAAAAACACTGACAATTCTCCCCCAAACCCTCTGATTGGTTTGACTTGAAGCTTTCAAGGCAAAGCCAGCTGTGGGCATGGCATTTTGTCTACATTTCTCAGCCAACAACATTGCTGATCTTCAGAGGTTTCTCGGGGGCTTTGGGAGTATCTCAAAGAGCCGTCGCAGGGCCAGGGCCAGCCCCAGCCCCGTGCAGCTGCGGCCGTGCCACGGGGCCAGGAGCACAGGCACCACCACCTGCATGGGGCTGTGTCACCGCCACCGTCACACAGGCCAGCAGTGTCAGACAAATGGATCCACGTGGATCAGGCTCATCTGGAAATCAGAGATAATAATGTTTTCCTACCTCGCAGGCCCATTACAGGAGATCTTAATTAGCACTGGGGAGGCAATCAGAACATCACCATGATGAGTGCCATAAAAAGCTGTCCGTGAAACGTGTCAATCACTCAGCCAACCAGCCTGAGCCGAGTCCTACCCTCTCGCCTCCTGTCACACAAGTGAGACAGCCCAAATTTAAAAGCCAAGGAGCTGTCTGCCATTTTCTCTGGTATTTTAGCCACTGGGACTCAAGCTTTGCCAACTGTTAGCACCTAATGTTGCAACCAGCACATTTCAGCTTCAGCTTGTGAGATTTCTGGCATTTCACTTTAAAAGATTCTGCATTCCTAAAAAAAGCACTTTTTGCAATGGAAGCTTCTCATGAAAAATGATTCACACCCATTTTTCACCAAAGCGTGTTGAAAGAAAAAAAAAAAAAAAGCCAAGGAGCAAGCAGCAAGGAAGCAGCGCTGCAAAACTCGCTGGGGAGATGAGAGCCTGGCTGGTGGCATGGCACTGTGACAGTGTGATTTGCTTTGGTGTCTGGTTTGTAGGGCTGGGACGTTCACCAGTTTCTCCATCTGGCCAAGAAGAGGAAGAGCTGAAATAATCATCACCAAGCGACAAGGCTGCACAAAATCCTGCCCTCTGGGAGGTGAATCCATTGCTATTTGGTGCAGGGATGCTTGTGCCACCCAGCAGAGCAGCTCTGGACCAGGACCAGGCTGGGCTCTGGGATAGCTCCGCTCCGGGCTCACCGGTTTCCCACAGCTCCTCCTGGAAAGCAGCACTTCCCAAATGCATTTTCACCTCAACGATCGAAATCCCAGCTCTGCCAAGCTGTCAGTTTATGCAAGCAGCCCCAGCACCCTGCCCTTCTCCTGGCACTGACAGCTCAGGATCGAGCGCAGATTTCTGGGTGCAATGTGACACCGGGCCAACCTGAAAGTTGGAAATCAAAGAGGGCAAGAAGTACATTCATTATAGACTAATTAATCCAGCAACAGGCCCCTGGACAAAGGCTGATGACATTCACTTCAGGATAATTTTGAAATAAATATGAGGATTCATAGAAGAAAAAAACATGGTTGGGAAAAGATTATTTTTGAAGCATAAATATAGCTCATTTCTAGACCCCCTCCTCCACATATCAATTAATGAAGCAAATCATCCGTCTGAATCAAAGATGTGGGAGAGAAACATAGTTATCTATTTGAACTACAAAAAAATTAAAGGATCTAAAATGAAACATGTAATTAGCCTGTAGGACTCTCTGCTGTAGGTTACTGAGGCAAAAAAAAGCTTACTAACTTTCAAAAAAGGACTCGACAGCTACAAGAATAGCTTCTGCTGCTCTACAAAAGAGGGAGAAGCGTTCATCTTCTAGAGACAGGCAGGTCCAGCAGAGCCCAGCTCCAGGCTGCCGGGTTTGTAATTCTGCCCCCACGCAGGCTCCAGCCCATAGCACGTTTTGCCACGCTTTGTGTTCTTTTATTGGGCTTAACTTGCTAATTATTTTTTAATCTGCTCACACGTGCACGAGCATCTCCCTGCCTGCCCTGCCGCACACCGCGGGCCCAGCCCTTTGCTGGAGCAGCTCTCCGCGTACTCGCAGGAGCCGCCTGACTTTCCCTGGACCATAAGGGAAATTAGGAGAGCACAAACACCAGTGAACAAAACCCTTCATATGTTGGGTCCCGTGTTGATGCTATGCGGTGATTGTAACCGCTGAACCTCCATCAAGGATGTTGGCTCTCAGTCCCCTGATATCAGGCAATCAACAGATAGCAACAACACAATACCCGACATATGAGGGGTTTCATTCACTGGTGTTTGTGCTCCTCTGATTGAAGGCAGGCGCGAAGCACTACACACGGCTATTTTCATCAGACCCCGGTGCTGCAGGACACATAGCTGATGAACACCAGCTGGCAGCGGGAGGACGTGTTCCCACCGATTAGCTGTATGATGATGCTCTGCAATCTCCTCTGAAGCATCTGGCACGGGCTACTGGCAGACCCGGCTACAGGATGAATCGGCGCTCTGTTGCGCTGTGGCAACTCTTACGTTATTAAAGTTTAGATTGAAATGAGGAGTTCAATGTCTAATCTACAATCCTAGCCAACGACTCAGCAGATGCTGCGTATATAAACGCATACAAGGGTTAATATGACTCTGGACAAGGCTGACACTGGCTTTTGTAGATAAATCACAAGAACATCCCTTAGCAGGCATCTTTTTTCCAGAGATTATCGTTTGCATAAACATGAAATACCTATGGGTCACATCTGAAAATCCCTCTTTATCACTGCTATTTATTTGCAAATGCAGTGGCGGGGAGAGGCCACAGGCAGGACAGGCACCACTTATCTTCCACCAAGACTTGGATCCACGCCGAACCGTAAGCTGGTTTGCGTTGCCACTACTTGCATCAATGCAGAAGCAAGGGCAGTGTGCCACCGCAGGGAACTGGGAGCATTTTCATGCACTCTTGTACTGCTGAAAACAGCTACCCAAAGCAGGGAGAAAACTCCTGCTCGGTGCCTGCCCATGAAGTTTCCCGAAACAGGGAGGTCAGCGTCATCCAGCCATTCCCAAGTAAATGACCACTTGACGCCTCCATAGGCAGAGCAGAAGTTTCACCAGCTCACTTAAAAGTCTACAAGTGACTTGATCACAATCTTAAAAAAAAGGGAACAAAAAATTATTCCCTCGCAAATCAGACCACTTTAAGTTACTTGCTTCCCTTCAGAGGAGATTTAAGGTTTTTTCTCTTCCTCTGCAATCTGGCTCCCGTTTGAAGTTAAAAGCAAGGAAGGTTCAGGGGCTTTTTTATTTAAGAAGAAAAAAACCCTTCTCCTCTTTGAAAATATTTTTCTTAGACAATTGCTGTCTCAAATTTTAACAAATACTCACTAATTTGCACCTTGTTCAAAAGCCAAATGGTAACTTTGATTTCTTTTTTCTTTTTTTTTTTTTTGCCTACTGAATGTTACTCTGCCTTTCTTTGTCTTAGTGGCAGAAGGAAGCATCTTAAAGAAATCAAACTACCAGCTCCCTTCCAGATTTCCTCAATTTGTTATATAACTTCTTAAAAGGAGCCATAAGGCCACTTGCAGGAAAAAAAAAAATCTTTTAAAAAGAAGAAAGAAAATAGATTTTTTTCACCCATCTTCTTGTAGATGAAGTAGATGAGACTAAAAAAGGTGTTTCATTTGAAACATTGTATTCGAGCCCAAGGAAAAAAAGCCGACAAGGTGTCCCTGCTAGGAATTTCATTTGCAGAGACCAGACAGGGGAAACCAAGAGACTTTCTTCAAGGATAAAGAGAAAGGAAGTTTTGAAAAAGATGAGCTCGAGTTAAAACATCCTTCTTTTTTTTCTTTTTTTTTTCCTCTCCACTGTAGGAGAAGAGACGTGGGGTTTTGTTTTCCCTAGGAGGAGAATTTGGGTTCTGCGTGTTTCAAGTACGGTGGGTGCTTGAGTGACGGGCAGCACCGGGAGCAGGCAGGGAAGAGCTATGGATACGTCTCCCTGCAACGCTGCCTCATAAATATGACAGGGCTTTCACAACGGAGCAGTATTTTAGGAACCAGGTACTCAGGGCTGCTCAGGCAGCTCTGTGTTGCTCCAGCAACAACACGCTTATCTGAGCGGCCAGCGAGATTTCCCCTGCGAAAGCAACCCCGCAGGATCTCTGCCATGGATAAAGGGGTGGCCAAAAAAAAAGAGATCAGAGAGGGTCGACGTCTCAGTCCTGTCCTGCTCAAGGGTTTGCAGCGGGTGCCACAGCACAGCTGGGAGCAGCCCCATCCTCACAGCACTCGGGGACCTACATCTCCTTACAGCCGTCCCACCTGGAGAGGACAACTAGTCTTCCCGCTTCCCCAGGACCACGGACCTGAGTCGGTCCTCCAGACAGCTTAATGCATAAGTTTCTCTCCATCTCCTGCTGTGCACACGCATACGCACATGCACCGGCGTGTGCTGTTCATACATATGCATGCCCACAAGGGAAGCATAATGAAATGCATCCAGCCTGTCCTTTCCCAGAGGGAGCAGATCCTACCGCGGCTGCTCGTGCTGGAGCACAAGCACCAGCTCCCCCGCGCCGCCACCCAAACCACGCCGACGGGCACGCCAAATCTGTCTTTTCTAGTCTCCTCCATCAAGGTGGGCTGATAGCACCTCATCCTCATGCCCAAATCTGGTCCAGCTCCCCGCTGCTCGGCAGCTGAGAGAAGCTCCAAGGCTGCCGCGTGAACGGTGAGCATCGCTCAGGGCGGCAGGGCCCTCAGACCAGAGGGGAAAGGTGAAGGCAGCAAGAAAACAAAGTGAGAGCAAGAGGTCATGAAAGTTAAAGGTGATTCTGGGGAAGACAGGCTGATTTTTACACCAGGCACTGGAGCTGGGCAGGGGTGAAGAAGACTAAATGGCTCTGGGGAGAAAAAACAACCTCTGGTTTGTTGTTATTTATCAGTTTATGAGCACTAGTATATGCTGCGGTGAGTGTATTTGCACATCTCTAATCAGCTAAACAGTTTGTATGTAGCCCTGGAAGAATGGCAAATTAACCCAGGATTCTGATGCTGGAGACATTTTGTACTGAAAAGATGCGTTTGGTGGCAGAATCACAGATTCCCTCCTGGATCACACATTTGCATCCAGCATGTTTTCTCTCCAGTATAAAGCCGGTGAAAACAAAACCAAACAGCCAAACACCCTTTCCAACAAAAATAAATGGAGCTTAAGCATCAAAACATAGCTGCGCATTTCTGCTATTTGCTTATAAAAAATGGAAACAAAAGTCAAAGACTTCAATAGCAGACTTTCAGGTCTTTTCAGCTCAGAACATCATTTCATTTAGAAGTTTCCTCTAATTTTTTAAATGCTTTCAGGCGAAAACCAAACAAAAATTAACTCAAACGGCATCTTCCTTTTTCTGTTTTCATCAAAATGCCCCGCTGAGGCTGCGCCCTCCAGCTCTCAGCTCTCCATGGAGCTGAGGACACGGAGTCCAAGGGTTTTCCATGGCCCCATTCCTGCCTGAACCACATCACCTGAACTCAGACACTGCAAAAAACATCATGGCATGGCCAGTACTGGGGCCAACCTGCCCCTACGTGTCCAGGTGCACCTCTATTTCTCTGGCACTGAAGAAGATCGACTACAGTTTTTGCCCAGCGTGTCTCAAGCTGCATCTTCTTGGTGAGGACACAGTAAAGCAACTACCATCAGCAAGCCAAGGAGCACGAACACATGCTTCTGGTCAAACTCTTTCATGAATAACTTACTAATGCCAAGCAGATGAAAAGTATTCTGCATTGATATAGCTTTGCCACAATGCTATTACAATAAAGATAACAGGCATGAGTGAGTTAGCACTGCATTAGGGAGTAGGCTTCAACTGCATCTTGCTTCGTTAGCAGCCGTCCCATCCTTCGTGCAACCATTAAAGGTGTGCTACTAAGCTATAGATGCACGAGGGGGACAGGGACAGGGTGAGCGGGGCAGAGCATCGTTCCAGGGACCTGTTTCCGCTCCTTCAAGACGCACAGGAGGGTCACCGCTGTTTGCTCTTTCCTCCCTCTAGTCTTTCCCTGCTCGGTTTTCACGGATTAGAAAACCAGGTTTTAGCTTTGCTGGCCTAGATTGTTTCCTCCTCCTCCCCAGCCATATTAAAAGCCACAGGAGGGTATTTATGTGAAGAAATATTTTCAGAGAATCTCCTGCTTAGTCCCTGCAGAGCACCAGGTTCGTTCTAACCCAGCTCCATGCAGCAGAAAAGCAGCTTCCAAGCCTCCCTCATACAAAGACAGCTGCGCGATCCCCAGCAGTGATGAGGCCACTCCTGCCTCGAGCTGGGACGAGGACATGCCTGCATTGCCCCCACCCTGGGCATGGGCCAGCCCTGCTTTCTGTGGCACATGGGATTCCCGCGTCCCCGTCGGGAGAAGGCAGCTTGGGGCTCCACTACTCTCTCCCCAGCACACGGGACAGGTTCCTGCCCAGCAGCTTGGCGAGACAGACAAATGTCTTGTCGACACAGACAAACGTCTTGTCGACACAGAGACGCTTCTGCAGTTATTATTTTTGCTTACCTTTTTGGTAACAAACTAGGGGAGGCAGAAGTAGAGGTCTCCCCTCCTTGCCGCCGGCACCCGCGTGCCCCCAGGCAGGAGCAGTTCCCACAGCCCCTCTCTGCAAGTAATTGCCCGAGCTGCTTCCCCAGCACCCACGGGAGAAGCAAAGATCATTATCCCTTTCAAAGTGAGGCTGTGGAGAAATGACACAAGTTCAAAACAGTAATTGTATTTCCCAGGGCTGGAGGGGCCCTTTGCTGCCCGACCTGCAAAGAGCCTGGCTCCAGCTCCGGCTCCGGCTCCAACTCCCCGTCCGTGGCAGGCTCTGGGCAACCGGCACGTCACTACACGGGGCGCTACAGCTTGCTGCAGGGCAGGGGAGAGATGTGTTAATGATGCTACCATTTCTGTGGAGAACAGGAAGAAAGCTGCGGCGATAGCCTCCACCACTGCTTCCGCAGCCCCAGCGCTTGGCCGCAGGGTGCTGCGCGCTCCCAGTCGGCACGACAGTCAGGATTAGCAGGCTTACGTGTGACCGTACCCCTGAGAAACTCCTGCCTGGGCAGGCCTGGCCTCACCACCTCCACTTCCAGCCCAAACGCTTAGCGAAAGCCCCACATCTCTTCACCCCACACTGACACACGGTGCCACTGGGCCTCTCTGGCAGGTCCCTGCTCCCCGCCACGATGCGCTGCTGCTTTCACCCCGGCAGCTGCAGGAGCCCCTGATCTCCTATGGCTTGCTGGGTTTGAAGCTGTTGTGTTTGTTTTCTTTCATTGTTAACTTTCAAGTACAAATGTGCAAGCTGGGGAAACAGTTCCTAGAGCCCCATATGTTTCCCCTCAGGAGGAGGGGTATTCCTTCCTATGCTTTAGACTTCTAAGATGTTGCTGCCTCTTTTCTTCCCTCTCCATTGCTGCAGAGCCAGGAGCCGGGCTCAAGGAGCAGCCGAGCATCCTCTGCCCCGAGATGGGCAGCAGGAGGGGCCGCACAGCTCCTGTCCCACGGCCTCACGCTGAACCTTCTAGTTGGATTCCGCCTTTCCGGTGGCTGTAATGAAACACTTTGAACCTAAAAATGAAAAGACAAAGGAAAACAATGTCCCGTTCTCTTCCCTGACACGTACACGTGAATGCACACGCTCCTGCAGACTGCTCCTTTGCCTGGTATATCACATGGCCGTGTCTTTTTGAAGTTACCATGGCAGTGAGAGCAGAGCAACAGCACAACTCACAGAGGAGGAGAGAGCGAAGGAAAAATGCTGGCACAGGGACGGGGAGGACAGGAAGGGGCCGAGAAGATCCTCTGATGTCTGCAAGATGTGCTGCAGGAAAGGCTTTCCCACCGGAGAAATTAAAATAAGCAAATAAATATCCAGCCATGAGAGGGCAGGCAAAAAGTAAAGAAAAGAGAGATCTAAGAGCAGAGCTGGGAAAAGGACAAAGGGAGAAGGAAAGCAGAGACAGAAATTCAACTAATTAGAGAAAAAGGGGTGTACAGAAAGAGAAACAGAAGAAGGTGAAAGAGGATTTGGCATCAAAATCTAGAACACTAATTCCAGGAAGCAGCAGGTTTGAAGACAAAACATGGAAAAAATGCCAGTGACAGACTGTTTCCGAGCAGCTGGCTCGGCTGTCGCCACCGGCCTCGGCAGGGGCTCTGCACCCAAGGGACCACCCGGCGTCGGACCACCTCCAACTCTACGAGCCCAAGCAAGCCCAGGGCCGACAGACACCCTGTCAGCTGGGGTTTGCGTGCAATGAGTAGCTCAGGACAAGGCTTGAGCTCATGGGTGTTCCTCATCAGGAAAACCCCTGCCACCCTGCTCAGCCCAGCACGGCAGGTGCTCTGTGCAAAGCCAGGCTTAGCCCATGCACCTGGCACATCCCCGCTGTGTGTTTGTGCGTCACAGCAGGTAGGGAAACAGTGGATGCTTCAGAAATTTCACACAGAGAAAAAACACAGCCCAGGAGGAAGGAGGGACGACTTTCTCAAAGCCAGGCGCTGTGTCTGGTTGCAGGCAGTCACTCTGCGCCGCTCCGTTTCCTCCTCGTGTCACGAGGATGTCCGCTCTCAGCTCAGAGTCCTGTCCTTGCTGCATGAGTGTTGATCCAAGCCTTTCCTCTGCACCCTGATAACGTGAACCCGGGTGCTCACTTAGAGCCCATGACCAGGCCCTTTGTACGACCAGTTGCGAAAGCACCACTGACCTGTCTTCCAGCCAAGATCAGATATCTGTCTTCTAGTGCAGATCTAATCTACCTCAGCAACAAGGATCTGACATTTCCCTCTTGGGCTATTCCACAGATGTCATTGCCAGAAAGTCATTCAAAGTATTCCATTTTTCTCAGCATGAGTCTGTGCTCCCAGTAGAGCCATGCTAAATAATTCCTTTTTGCTCTGGAAGTTTAAAATCTTCATATGTCATTTTGGCGTTGTACCTTATTTAAAATGGTTGACATTTCTTCAATTCTAGGCTTACCTGGAGGGTGCTAAGCAGAAGACCAAGAGACTGGAAAACTTTGCAAAGCAAAAATCTTACAGAACAGGAATGTAGGATGAAAACAGCATCCCACGCATATTTAAATACCAGCATCCAGAGTGAGCGGGATTATGATTGCTTGGCCTGAAACAAATGGTTCCACTCTTGCTGCCGCTAATACCGTTAAATAACCAAGAGAACGAATGTCGCTGATTAGAAAATAGCACAGAACATTTGCAAGCACTAATCAACTTTACAGAAATGTTAACTTTCAGACCTAAAAAAACCCTTGACAGTGTCCCTGTGAAGTTATTTCGGGTGAGCTCTGCCTACCGGAGCTGTCCCTTCGCATTAGGCGTGATCCCTGCTCACCGTGCGTGCACACAGCGGAGTGCACCCTTAATGCTTTTCAATTACGTGACAAGCAAAGCAACTTATTGGTGCTCTTTATGTTAATGTCCCTATATTTTTCATACTTATGATATCTAATTACATTTGCTCCTGATAGTGATGTAATGTTTAGGTACTGAAGATTGAGAAGACCGCTTTAATGTTAATATATTTACATTATTATAAAGTCATACATTACGTAGGCAGTCTGCTGTGCAGGGCTGGATTTCTAGATGAGCTCTCAAGGCAAATCCATTATCTTCTCCCTCCTCCTGTCCCCTGTACAGATTCTGATAACTAGGATTGACTGGCAGTGTTTAAAGTGACTGCAGCTGGTATCATGGTGCCAAAAGGGAAAAGGTATCTTACACACACACGAAACTAAATAGGCCCAGGGGTCTCAAAGGACCACACTGCATTACCAAGCAGAGGAATTCAAGACGTTAGCTCAGAAGATCAGCATTGCAAAAACGGTGGGGAAAAAAAAAAAGCCTCAAGAGGACTAGAGAAAGGTGGCCTCCCCTGTGCAGGGCCGTCAGAGGAGCTTTCTGTGAAAGTCCTTCAGCCGGAACAGAAGTCTCGGCAAGACCCTCCGGTTTCAGACTGCCTTTTCCCCTTTGGGCAGGGAATTGCACATGTCTGGTGATCATCAGGGCATACTGCAGAGCCCATTGCCTTCTTCAGATGAGGAGAAACGGTGTATTTATAGGAGAGGGTGAGTTGTTATATTCCCCAGGGATCACCTCCTGGGAGGGGCACGTTCCCTTTGGGACTGCATCCTCCTCCATTGCTTCCTCACTGATCACATCTTCCGAAGTTCACCAGAGAAGCCAAGACCCAGGCCAGTGCTTCACATATGTTTTAGACATGTCTCAAACTAGCTAACGTGAAGCTAAAATGTGTTATTCAGTATTACATGTCTAGTCGACTCAGGAAAGACGTCAACGCAACTGAAAACTGGGGGGACGGGAGGCAGAAGCTGCGGTTAGCCTTCCACCGGGGGATATTCGCAAACCGAGCAGGTGCTGAGCATCTTCATCTTCTGCTGTGATCCGTGAGAACGGAGAGTGACCCACACCTCCCCTATAACAGCTCAAATACTGGCTCCACATCAAAAACCCTAAAGAGCCCTTCTCTCAGAGTGAAAACAAGTCATAAACACGTAAAGAGGACGCAAAGATGTCCTGCACTAAGAGCGCTGAAGGATGTATTGAGAGAGCAGCCTCTTCAGGACTCATTTACAAATTCCTAATAAAGGACAAATAGGTGCTTTAATGAACAGCAACCGTAGCGGTGAAGGGGCCACTGTGGTCTCGAGGCTTGAGTGATTGACACTGCAGAAGGAAAAATACAAGTCTGCGGCACACAAGCTCTGCTAATAAACGCTAGACAACAACAACAACAAAAAAAGCATAAATAGTTGCAGAATCCTTACCGACTACTGCGAGCTCTACCTGATCACCCGTGACCTGCTTATGAGCTATGGTCTATTACCTATACGCGCTGTCAGTCACACATTAGAAACCTACTGCACGGGGCACACGCACTGGAGAAGACACTCAGCAGCAGTGCCCACCGGTAAGAACAGGCACTTCTGGAAACATTTAGACCCTGGACAAATTAATTGAATGACGAGGAGATGAGCAGGTGGACCTCCGGCACTTGCTTCAGTGTAGGTATTTCCATTCAGTACAACGCGCTCACATCTTTCAAAAGGAAAATATATGAAACTAGGTCTTCCTGGCTATTTCTACTCCTTTGGATGTAATTTCTGTCTCCTTAGAGTGATGTGTGCTTACACCAAGGAATTGGAAATGACTCCTGAGTCAGTAATAGTGCAGGGAGGAGGGGAGAGTTGCTTGCAAGTCAGAACTCATTCTGCATTGACGGAGAAGTTGCAAGGCAGCTTCTGTGATTTCTACCCAAATTAAGCCTAGCACAAAGGAGGATTTTCAACCTCTTCTTTTAATGAGCACAGAGCAATAAGGACAATTACACTGAATGAAATAAAATTAATTAACGCACACATTTGGGGACTAAAAATGCTTATTATCTGATATGTATGAATTTGACCTAGCTTAAAATTAATGACAGAGCCAGAATGTACATGGCATTCAGGTTATATAAAACAGAAATAAACACGGTGCAAAGAGAGATGTGGCTGATCCCTTTAACATCAGTACTGTGAGAGCTAGGAAGAGTGGATGAAAGCATATGCTGTACATAATTTTCATAGAAATTTGCTTCAGTTGAGCTTGTACTTTACATGTGTTTTAATAACTGAACTTACGGGTAGGAGTGAGCTTGGAAAAGCGAATATTAGGTAATACTTCTATGAATATTTTCTCAAGCTGAAATTCTCTTTTGGAAGAAGATTTGCACAATGCAGCACTTCGCTTTCCGGGATGCCAATAGCACTTACGTAATTGATTGAGTTTGTGGTTGCCTGCGTCCTGGCGTTTCAGCCAGGATGCCTGCTTTAAATGCTTGATCAGGAATTTTTATTCTTGGAGGATTGTCTCAAAGAGAAGCATCCATCCAACCTGAGAACAGAAGTTCGCCATGTGGCCTACTGATCCAATTAAACTGACAAATACCCTTAAATTCCAGTATCGAGAAATGTGCAATTAATTAATCACTTGCATGCGGTCGACAGGCCACAACTTATTCATCCAACTTATCTAGCAAGAAATAACTCGATTACGAGGAAATTCAAGAACATCGTAAATTGTTTGCGGATTACAGCAAAGAAAAGTTTATTAAATAACTCCAAATTACTTGGGCCATTCTATGTATGACAGAATAATTTCGGCGCATAAGAACTTCTTGGTTTATGTTAAAGGGCAATCCTATACGGATAGTGGCTGTGAAATCACATTTGGCATCTCAGGAACTCCAGCTCGGCATGCTTCTCTTATTACGAAAATGTACAAGTGTGTAGTTTTCCTCGTCAGTCCAAAAAATGAGCTTAATGGAAGTAAGGCACCATGGGTCTGCCTGTGCTTTCTGATAATATGAAGAAAAGCCCCTTTGCAGACCAGGGCTACCAACCATCCATACCGGAAAACCTCAGGACTGCACTTGGAGAGCGCTACCGAAAAACACCCAAGGATACGCAAATGGTAGAAATAAATCCTCAGATCATTGTGTTCAGGACAGAAGATCCGTGCCTAATTATAGTGCCCGTTTCCTGAGCCAAGGCAAAGCTGTTTTCTGCAGCAATGCACGCGCGGGGCGTTTCAGCACTTCCCCCGCTCTTACAGACGCGGGGGAGGGAGGAGAATTGGATGCACATGGTTCAACAGGATTTGGACCAAGGAAGTCTGAAACTTGGCATGTCTCACGAATCCAGTAGTCTTCTACGTATACAAATCCAAATAAACTCTATGTGAAAGGAGCAAAATAAAATCTTCCCTGCTTATACACGCATGTCTGCAAGAACCCGGACCCACCTGGGCAGAGAAGGGTGATGCAGAAAGGATGAAATGAAGAGCTAACTTCCCAGCCCTCTGCAGACGCAGTTGCTAAGAACACCCTCAGCAGCAGATTTCTTGGGGGCGGCGATGCCGAGAACAGGGAAAGGACCGCAAGCGACACTCGCTCCCCACGTGCAGGTTCCTGGCTGCCCCCGGTACTGTGCGGCTGCTGGATTTGCCAGGCAGGATGGGCTCTCTGCAAACCCCAAATGCACCACAGGTGCGGGCTCAGTGCACAGGGTGCGGAGGCAAAGCTGGGGAGAAAGCCCTTTGCCGTGGCTGCGATGGGTTGAGGCAGCTCCAGGGACACGAGGGTTGTCCCCGCAGCACTGGTGACATGGACCAGCAATAAAGAAAGGACGAAGATGTGCAATTCCTCAGTCTGAAAGCCATGGATAAGAGTTTTCTGAACTTGGCCACAGGTTTATGCACATAAGCCCATTTTTCTACAGTGAAATCTCCCGTATATAACTCTCATATAATTCCTTATTTACTTTTATAATCCCATTTTTCTTCCGGGGAGATTTCCTTCCCTCCATCTGCCTCCAGATCCATGGTGGGATATAGGCCTGATTTATTCCTAAGGGAAAAAGACTGCTAGCACTCCTCCCAGGTGCTGTGAAGCAGTCCTTTAACCCTGCAGAGGAAGGACCCTTTCCTAGTCGTGTTATTAACATTCCCTACTACTTGCATGTCATTTTTCCTTTTCCTCTTCATTCTATGGGGGTTTTTTCCGACTTCTGCGGTGAATTCTGCTTCAACACCCACATGTCTGCTATTGAAGCCAATCAGCAGGATTGACTCAGGTAAGTTCTTTTATTAGGTACTGATTTCTTTGTGTCTGATGTCTTTATCCAGACTCCTTTGAAAAATCCCATTTTGGCTGAGCATATTGAAGCAAATGCCTCTCTCACTCTCTTTCATTAGCAATTTTAGGGCAGCACTGGCAGATTTTTCACTTCTCTCTCTTGAACTCAGGAAGAAAAAAGCTGCAGTGGTTTTATCTCTTTTCCCTGTCTCCTGAGGATGTCCTGCCAACACTCCCCCACCTCCAAAATCGGACAGAAAAATGTAGGTCTCCAGTAGTCTGATGGGCTGAGATTTAGAAGCAACATTTCACGACACTGGTTTTCTCATTTCCTCAGACTAGAATTAGTTCTGCCACCAACATTTTGCCCAGGGCCCCCAACCCCAGGAGTGCTCACAGTGCGTGTGTCTCTCTCTCACAAATTATTATGCTCCAATGAGGATGTTCCTAGCAGAGCTCCAACGTGTCTGGCACGGATTCACGTTATATCTAGGTTTTGACATTGGGCCTGCTCCTATAGAAGTCAATGTCAAAATTCCCCACGAGTGTTAGAGTACAAGGATCAGGCCCGCTCTTCTGATTTATGCAAGTTATTTTTATATGACAGTGAATTGGATGCAGTTATTATAAAGTCTGGAATTAATCTGCATTCTAACACTTTATAAAAACCAGTAAAAAAAAATATCTCAAATTAACACCCTCCTTAACCTTTATTTTTATCAAGTGTACTAAATCAACTGAAGAATAATTGCTCTGAGGACTATGCCAAATGAGTGCACATTTAGTTTACATATTCCCTAATGTAATATGAATTGATGAACTTTCTGCGATACACATGATATAAATGATCATGATGTGCCATTCTTAATTTCTTTCAATTGTCTCAGCAAAAACACTTTGCTCTTAGGATGAAAAGTGTGCTACGTGCTTACTGGGCCCACAGGAGGGAAGGAACATACTTGTAAGTGTTTGCCCTTTTGGCAAGAAGAAAAACTCTTCTAAACAAAAAGGTTGAAATCTTGCTGTATAGCGACTGGCTGGGACCTGGATTGTTGCACGGGGCATGGCACGGCTGTAAGGTGAGCAGATCAGGGTTCAACCACTCTCAGCTCCAGAAAGAAGAAATCTGAGTGAGCCCCACCACACCACCATGGTCCTTCCTTCACTCCAGCTTCCCCAGGAATGCCTCAGCCCCCAACCCATGACTTAGATCTGTCTCAGCTACGTGAGGAGAAGAGTGGTTGCTTCCCCTTGGTGCATGAGCAGCCCAGGAGTTAGTTCTGCTCAGGGCCGAGTGCCCTCATGCCCCATAGGATGAGGGGAGTCACAGCTTCTTCCCGAAGAAGAACAAGAAGTGAGCCGGTGATGTCCCGCTGTGTTTGATTTGTATTTGTTGCTCAATGAAAGCAGCACTGTAAATGCCTGCACGTGCTCCCTGCCTTGTCCTGCAGGAACAAGCACCTCAGTGAGAGTGAAGACCTCACAAGGACCTTCTCTACTTCTCCTGCTGACCACTGTCAGAGACTCTCTGTGGCACTGCTTCACTACAACATGTGATTACCAGATGTTTTCCATACCCTCTGAGTCTCCCAACCTCGTACGACCTTGGGCACATCTTCTCTGGTCCTCAATTTGCCATCTGTTAACTGGGGCACAATAATGTGTTATAGGTTTCAAAGCCAAATAGGATAAGCAATCATCTGAGTTGGAGTGCTGTATAATAGAGGCCACTGGACTTCCCTGAATTCTCTTTTGATTCAAAGCAAACCTCTTAGAAAATATATCCTGCTTTGATTTGCTCATAGCTAGGCTCTAAGGATACAAAGGACGCGTGGTAAATGGTGCCAATGTTAATTACCATCACAGATAGATACGTCTGCATTCAGCTCCGTGCATGGACTCCCACACTTTGCGGAGCAGAAGAGTCCAAAAAAAAACCTTTGCTCCTCAGATAGCTACAGACCATGATCAAATCACACCTTACTTTTCCTGTTAGGGCACTGAATTATAATAGTAACATGTTATAATAGTTTAATATTTATCAAATATTCCAGTCCCTGCCTTCAACCGTATGGATCCTCCTTGGATCTTGCCAAACTCCACTCAGCGGATTGTGCAACAAGGTGGGAATGCCAGCATTAAGCTTGCTCTTCTCATTTCCTCTCCTCCGTGCACATCCTGATGGCTCCCCGGCAAAAAGGGGGCCACATCTCCATTAACCTTGATAGGTGTTCCTGAAGTGCAAATAATAATGCTCATGGTGATCACAGAGCTCACCGCCTAGGGAGAAACTTTTCTTCTCTGACACCTGCGAGCAACCTGGAGCCATCGGCCATTTCACTCCAATACTAATGATGCTCCTTTCAGTCATTATCACTTAATTTTTTTGATAAAACCCTACAGTATGGCTGAATCTAACAGGTCATTAAAAGCCCAAGGAACCCCTGACTGACTTGATCCCAATTGTTCCTTATGTCTGACAAGATTTTCCCTACTGAGCATTTGACTTGTATTTTATGTTGCCTCATTAAACTGTGCTAGACTTTAATCAAAGTCAAATGGGGGCAAATTTGCTTTTCCAAAATCCAGACAGCTTGTGCCAGGGTGCTGAGCTGCAGCTTGTGTTGTTGCACGAGCTCTCCCTGTGGATGGAGCCCCACAGGTTTCTGTGATGTGGGGCACGACCTGCGCCCCACAGGGCCTGTGGAAAAACCAGGACCCACGGTTGTGTACACTTCATTAAAGTCTCATTCAAATCCTTCCCCAACGCCTCTGAAGTGAAACACCCGGACGGGATCAGTGAAGAAAGAACGTTGTGTCACAGCATGAATAAAACATATTCTAATTTTATCAACACCTAGAGTTCTGGTCTTTAAAAACCTGAGGTATTTTTTTCCTTTATAAGGTATATGATGAACAGCCGATTACATTTTTGATGTCTTTTAATGATCGTAATTAAGTATGATCCATCATTGTAATTTCACCACTAAATCAAGGTAGATCACCATAGCAGTCATGATGAATCATGCTCTGTGCACAACTGTTCCTGAGGATGAACCAGAAAATGAAGTTAGAGGACTTTAGAACCTCTCTGCTCCATCGGCAGGATACTTCACAGCAAGTGCATCCCGATGGCACGAACACAATGTGATGAGTGTTTCTCCCTTCAGATTCGTGGGCTTGCATGGCTCCTGTCAAGAGCTGTGCCCCTGGCTGTGCTTTCCAACATCTGAGAAAGTTAATCCTTCGTCATTCTTTCTGCTTATTTTCTTCCTGAAAGCCCAGGATCAGTGTTTCTCATTTAAAGGAAGATGGTACCTAAAGAAAACAGCTCCGTACACTACTCCCTCTGCAAACCCTCATGTTAAATAGAACATAGTTCTATTTATAGTTATAAATAAAGTCATGTTATATATATATATATATATATATATATATATATATATATATATATATATATAGTTATAAATAAAGTCATGTTATAAATAACATGAATAACCGCACAGTCATGCCAGCCATGACTGAAGCTGAAGCTCTCTCCATTGGAGGTCAGGTAAGACCCCTTGGAGCAATCCATATTTATCAACACTCTAAATTAGTCTGCAATAAAGTTTAGGATGGGGCAATATATCCTCTTGGGGACTATTAAAGCCCCCATATCACTTCTGATCGCCCATCATTTGTTGCTTAAGGGCAAAAATCTTGATAGTACTAGCAAGATGGATTTGGCCAAATTCAAGTCTCATCTGAGGATCTACATGGTCTTTTCCTGACTTTCCTCTGTAATTTCAGTTCTGTTAGACACTGTTCTACAGTGTTACACACCACAGATGGCTGCCTACCCAAGAGATGTGAAGAGAGCTCTTGGGAATATAAAAAGCAAAAATCTTACGTAAGTTTCTCAGCCCAAAAGTTGAGCAAATAAGTAAAGCGTCTTGTTGACTGGATTGTCTGGAGGAAAATAAATAGTCACGCTAATGCGTAACATCGACTTTTCTGTGTAGTTTTGTATGATGGAGCATGCTTGAAGTTCGCCAACCAAAGCTCTCAGCAGCTCGTACAAAAGGTGTACAAGATTAATCATCAGAGAAATGGGGAAACTGAGTTTCACGGGTGTGCAATGCTGTTGCAGAGGATGTCAGTGGCAAGAATTTTTCTCTCTATCCCCTAGGCATGGTTTCCTCCTGAAGACCATGAGGAGAACAGAGGAAGGTCCCTTGAGAGGACAGTAAAGATGGTAAATTGCCCTCATCATGGTCCAAATGAGAAGTACAGTAAAGGCGATACATCACAGCTAGATTCCCCACTCTCCCACAAGCTAGCAGAGGGCTCACATCACTCTTGGTCTTCTTTCTCACATTCATTTTAATCAAGTCTCTGTCATTTTCAGGTTCGGGTACAGCACGCTCAGCTCGACCTGTCTTTGGCTCTGTGTCAGGGGTGTCATATTATCCGTCCGTGTTACAACGGTAATACTTGATAGCCGGGAAGGTCATTTAATCTCTGATAATTCCCCCCAAAGGGGATATGAAGGTAGAATGATTACAGAGTCAGATACCTTCTTGCAGAATACCTCATCCTCTTTGTTGCTAGATTATTTAAATGATAAATGGAAATTGGCCGAGGGAAAATCACTTAGAAATGAATTGTGGTCATAAGCCATAGGAAACACATTACGTTTCCAGAAAGACAAAATAAAAATCGCCAAAGGTTACTCTCTTTCCTAGATACAGCCTAAAAACATCTGTTTAAAGTATTTTAGATTTAACGCCACATACCTGTTATTAGGGAGGGAAATACCACGAGGCAGGGTACTGGTTCTGCAGAAGTCCATCACCGCATGAATGGCCCAATAAACTGAAACGACTTGTTGAAACCTGGACCCGGTACTTTGAAGATTATAAAGAAGGCGTGTGTACAGCTAGGCCCTGTAAGCCAGAGGCGCTCACATGCTAACCTTAGACTGTGCCAAGCTAAGAGCAAGCAGAGATGCTCCTCTATAGCTCAAAAAAAAAAAAACCTGGGAGCTGAGATCTGAGCTCTTTCCAACACAAGATGACAATACTGTAATTCTAAAAAATCAAAAATGTAGTATAATTTTCTTTCACCCTCTCATCTAAAGTTTTGCTTTTGCTACTTGCCTTTGTTCACGTTCTTTGAAATACAAGTAAATACCTCTTATAATCATCTGTCTGCGTAGTCAGCTGGGAGACATGAGCAGGGGAGTGCCAGCGAGGATGGCGAGGTTCATCCCCTAACTCTGCCACTGCGCAGCTGAGTAGCCTTGGGCTACGCAGCCCGGCATCGCAAAGCCGCCTCAGATCTCCTGATTGTAAAACAAGGATTGCAATAATACTGCTGTGACTCTACGATGCTTAATTAACGTTTGGGAAGATCTCCGCACGGCGTAAACACTGTCAAAATGCCAATGCCTTTGCCATGTTGCTTATAAGACAAGAAAATGACAGCAGGTAGGTTGTGGTCGTGCTGGGCCAGCCTGTGCTGCGCTGAGCGGTCCTTACTGGTACCAAGTACACGCTTGTCTGTCTGCTCGTGCCCATCTACTGTCTCTTGACTAATGTTTAAATCATAAGCTCTTTAATGCGGAGGCATTTCTTGCTCGGGATCAGTGCAGTGTGGGATCCTGTTTCATGGCTAAAACTCAGAGGCATTGCGGGAGTGCAAATATTATCAATGTAAACGGCTGCTCTGCTTGTGGCATAGGTTTAGTTTGTGGGCATGTACCGAAATCCACCTGCTTTTCCTCCCACTCTGTATTTCTTCTTTATTGACAGCTTAATCACCTTTCTGTCTGCTGCTTATCTTGGAGGATTTTCTACGAATTGCATCCACTTACTTCCACTGTGACAATACCTACACTTTGCTAATTAACCGCCTGGTGGACACGGTTACAGGCCACAATAAATATGTTCTGTACCAGAGAATAATCATGATGCTGCCACTTGACCTGAGGGTTTTCACATCTTTCGATGTGTTTTTTTTTTCATTTCTTTTCTTTTTTTGGTCCTAAGACTCTGTTAGCTATCTCACTGCAAATGTAAATAGATGTTTCACATCTCATGACTCAATGACCCATTCCACAAACCTAAAACAATAAAACTTCAGGCACTGATGTTTCTATCAAATGAAAAGTCCATCTACTCCTTTCAGCCTAGTACAAAAGACGAAAAAAATAAAGGTTAGCCTAGGGGAGCTTAGTCTCCAAAACCGCCGAATCCTTGGAGACTACCAACAATATTAGTAATTACTGCTCAAAACAAAGCTGAGTTGGCATGGAGACCACCAAACGCTGGGTCTTTAAGAGATCAGCTCTTATTCAATACATATATTAAGTGCTGTATTAAGCACCTACTGAACCTCAGAAAAAAAATATAATCACAGAATTATTTCTAAATGGACTTTTTAGTTTTTCATAAGTCAAGAAAGAGGGTCATGAGTAGAATGGGCAAAAATCAGCATGGAGAAACATTTACCTCAGCGTCTCTGGGTGCCATTAATCACCCCTTCTGCAAAGCCTTGTACGAAAGCCATTAAAATTTAAGATAGGAGAAATTGCTGCTATTCCTACATCTACCACTATTGCTGCTGCTACTACTCTTAATTAAGGTCTGAGAGCAGTTAAACATTTAAATATGATAAGGCTTAGAGGTGAGCTGACTTGCCAAATGGAGAAAGAAGACATTGTCAAACAGAATCAGAGAGAGAAGCCCGGGAGCGAAACGAGAGGGGCACAGACACGGGATGCGCTGCCATGCGCCTGCGCCGGGACCCACAGCTCCTCCTGAGAAATGAAGCCAAAGTTACGCTCCACCCCAAGCAGTAAATATAAACACAAACAAAAAGGCTTTTCTGCTCGGGTACCCTGAGACGTGTCTCTGTGAAGATAGCGTTTGTGGGGGCCACCTAATGCAGGAAAGCGGGGAGGTGTTGAACAAAGCCATGGGGATCTTTCCCTGGAGAAAAGCCCCAGGCCAAGAGCCGATACGAAATGAAGAATAAGCAACACAGCCAGAGGCTCCACATTATCAGGTCTAGGAACCCAGGTCTGGAAAACCTCTGGGTGATGAAGGCGGTTCAGTACCATCACCTAGCACAAACAACTCGATATAACTTGTGCTCAGAAGCAGCTCTGAGCATTACCTGGGAAGTTAGTGTCGTATCGTATAATCCGCATTTGCTTTATGATGACACAGTGTCTTCCCTGCTGGATATTTTACCTTTCAAGCAGTAAGACAGTAAACTACAGTCTCTGACAAGAAATGTTTTCATTGCCATTGTTTCAGAAACACATGTTTTCTCATTCACTATCAGCGCCACCTAAATCAAAAGAGGTGACTTTCACAATAAATCAGATAAGAACAGCTCAAAACTGATACCTGCCAGCTTGTTTTCTCCTTTAATGGTGCTCCTGAGGCAGGCTGAGGTGCCTTCTCCCAGCGCAGCCCTGAGGATGGGCGTGAGGAGGGTGGCGAGGCACCGACAGAGCCGGACAGCAGCGTTACAGCGATCCCCGGACTGGCGTGGGTGATGGCCGCGCGCCTGTGCTAAGCACCTCTCACGCTGTGATGAATGACACTGCATAAAGTAGAGCAGTATGGGAAGTATGCAGAGAAATACATGAGAAATGAACCATTTCCAAGCCCTAAAAAGTGCACTGCTTTAAAGTCATTGCGAGCCTACGGTACAAACACAGCTGCCAGCAAGTGGGCTTTTGCCTTAGTGATAAGTACGCACTGTTGGCAGCAAAATTGACGACGTAGACGCTGAATAAAAATCCAGTGCTATGGTTTTGATACTCACAGTTAAGGGCTTAGGATTCTCTCCCCTTCCCCTACAATGTCCTGGGATATGCAGGATGAGTTAAACATAAATGACCAACAGAATCATCATCTTCAGGCATCTAAGCAGATGTTTGCCCAGCTGGGGATGAGCACAGGTTGCCTCAGCAGCTGTGAGTCTGCACTGCACACTTGCACTCTGCATCCGCGGATAAACAGTAACCCTGCAATATTCCTCTGCTCAGTTGTTTGTGAGGTTTCTGGGGAGGATGAAAGAAGGGTAAATGGAGGAGCTGTGCACTGCAGTTCTTCATCTCAGTCTGACGCAGCTGGTGAAGCACCACGCTGAAGCGAGGCATTAGTAAGGATGCCTGAGAGGAGCAGGTGGGTGGTGATTAGAGTTATTTATTCTCTTGCCCCGGGTGAATATTTTCTGCACTAAAAGAATGTTTCTTACATACAGGCAGATAACTTAGTCTTTCCATTGTACGCTGCCCTCGTTTTTCCCCACACACGGTGTATCCAGCTTCTCCCCTCAAAGCAATGGCTTTGGTCATATGCCTCAGTCCCACAAGGTCCCAGGGACCATGCCTGAACGGAGTTGATGCTCTAATTTTTCCTAATTCCTGCTTCCCCGTGTGCCCAGCGAGACCTGCCAGGCCAGCAGCTGGAACTAAGGCATCTTCAACACTGCCGCTGTGCACCAGAGCTACATATGTCCTCTCCCACCAGGCCCCAGATCAACCAACCGTATTTCACAAACCCTCCCCAGGAGCAGCTACAAACCCCATCGCGCACACTGACTGGTGAGACTGACTCAAACTAGAGTCAGCGCCAGCTCTGGGAAGGATGCATCTCTTCACACACTCAAATCCTGCTGTGGCGCACACAAAAATCTTCACGAGGAGAACTCCAAATGTCTGCACGAGTCGTTACCTCCAAGGAGAGAAAGCCCGTGTGCTTGTGTGTAGGGATGCAGTGGAAAGGCACATGCAGGTCAGCAACTCCATAGCAATCTTGCCCCTATGGGAAGGACATCCCTTGCCTTTATTTGATCATTCCCTTCTCCTCATGCTGTCGCTGCGCTGGTGGTCATTAAGGCACCTTACTCAGACACCAGCTTCCACTTGAAGCCTTTACAACCTCTCATCCAGAGCGTGTCTGAATTTTAAAAAGTTCTGCATTATGTCTCCTTGCATTTTGTATGCAGCTACGCAGAGCTGTTGTCTGTGCTCTCATTATCTCAGACCTCCATTAACATAATATCTTCCCTGATCTTGAGGAATTAAAGCTCACAGTGAACCCTGTTGCCAAAATCAGCATCTTCCCTGACCACACCACCACTTTGCACAGCCTTGTCACACCAAATGTAACCTGTACCCTTCTGCGCGTGTTCTCCACACAACGGATCATCACTCTCACTCCAAGCACGGAATCTAAGTCCACTCACATTTTTAGCCCAAAGGTGCAACCTTCTGCTGCCCTATTCCCCAGGAACCACTTTCTTACTTCCTCTCCTTACCTCTCACGACTAGAGAGAGTCTTTGTAAACATTCACTTTGCGGTTCTCCCCAAACATTTCCTTAAGATGCCAGTTTGTGCTACAAAAAGATAGACATTGATTAGACAGCTGGTGTGTTGCAAACAGCATCTAAAAAGGTGACTAGCATGTCCAGATCACGGTCTCATTATCCTCCACTTTTCCATCTCAATGTCTGCATTTCTGTTTGTCTCGTCTCTTCAGTTAAAAGTTTTGGAAGGTGGAGACAAGCTTTTCGAACAGCAACATGCATATCATGGTCCTGCCCCACACCTAGAATCTGTGGCTGATGCTATAGCGGTAATAGGGAAATTGCTTGTTCTCCCTTCGGGTGCACAGTTTCCCATGCAGTGCAGAGACGGCATCTCTCCCAGATGTCTTCCGCCGGCTTCTCCTCCTGTTCAATCCCTGACTGTTTCTAGCCCAGTGTCCGCTCTCCATTTCAAACTTCTTCCCTTCTCTGTTTTCACCTATTGCCAACTTTTTGTCTTCCTCTCAAGTTTTTGTCTAACTGCCGTTCCACCGTTCAAGCCCCTTGCTCCCATCACTCACGGCTCACCGAAAGCCCCACTTGTTTATGTCATCTCCTGGTCTCCGGTCCTGCTCTGCCTCCCTGCTGCATTCCCACTTCCCTGGGTTCTCCTGCCTCCCTCTTCAGTCTTTCCACTGATAGTCCAGGTCTCTCGCTCTCTGCTCACCTCTTGAAATGCAGACACATCTCGCACAGATGGAAAGCAAAATATATGAAAAGATGAACGGGGGATAAGACAAGATCCATTGCCTGTCTCGTCCAGCACACTTTCACTGGCACCAGCTGTTCCAGCCAAGAGCATTAAAATCCCACAAGCAGCCTTAGGTTTCAAACTTCCCCAACAGGAACATTCAACTGTAATCCCTAATAGTTACAGATCATTCTGTGTCTTAAGGCAGGAAGTTTTATGTGTCCGTATTAAAACATTATCATTCAAGACATGGATATCTCATTACCATACCCAGATGTGGGAAGCACAGCAAGACTTGCTGCTTTTCCAGATCATGACTTAATGCAAGCAGAGGGATCGGGGTCTGTACTGCTCCTGCCCTGCTGTGGTGGAGCAGGGGGAGCAAAATCCCTTCTCTGGAGGAAAGACACATAAACACTGCTTTTGTGTGCTGAGGGACAAAGCGGCATCCTGCTGACTTGCTTCAGGACATCAGGGCAACGGTCTGTCCTTAGGAGTGTCCCAGAGAGCATATCCTAACCCAGACATCCCTAGTACCTGTAAAAGGACCCAGCAACTGCCACAAGTTCACTTTGACTTTTGCCAACCCCCCAACCTCACGGCCCCATCTGACTGCACAGCACGTGAAAGCGCTGTTGGCACCTGAGAGAGAATCTGCTGTCACTGAGAGCTGGTTCCTCTCGCCCGTGTCGTGTACCACTGACGAGCATCCCACGCTGCCGGGGCCTGGGAACCTTGCTGTAATTTGGATTTTGCTACGACTCTGGACCGAGCTTTCAGGTTATAGCAAACTCAAGCCGATGCCTTACAGAGCTGATTAAAAAAAAAAGCTTTGCACAGCTCTGATTTTCATTTCAACATTTGCTTTACACCTCCAGGCTTACTAGAAAGCTGTATTTGTACCGGCAGAGACCTTAATTTGTATACAGAAACAAAACAAAAAATCAAAATTAAACATATGAATTCAATTGCTGAAAAACACCCTTTTACTAGGGGTTCAAATGTAATGACACTATCATTTAGAACAGCCTCATGTGGGTGTGTGCCTACCGAGAGCCGTGAGGGGAAAATAAACCACATTAAAATACAATTCCTCTAGCAGTTTCCAAGACGCAATCAAAACCTTACAACAGGGATTTGTCAGAAGACAGGATTCTAACTCAATAATATCTATAGATTGGGTAGTCCCAAATGGCTCATGGGGAATTTTTATTTCAATCTAAAGGTGGAAATAATCTTTATGTATACATACGTGCATGTCTTCACCACTGGAACAGCTGAGTGCCTTACACTTGGATTCTCATCCTTGTACAGCCCACGTGAAACTGGAAATTTAGGATGCGAGGCAGAGATTAAGACGCCTGCATCGATGCCACCCATTTGTAAGCACCCTGCCTAGCTGGTGTCAATAGCAGGCCGCTCCCCACAGATCACCTCCCGGGACAGGCACCCTGCACGGTCACTGGTGTGGGAATAAGGGGGAGCCAGCTGGTGTCACGCCTGGGAGTCCTCAAAGCCCTGTTGGCAGCGCTTCGCACCAAAGGGCTTTAAAGAAACTAAGGAGTCATGGAGCAAAAGTGAAGAACTTCTCTTAAAATAACAACTGTTCAATAGAAACAAAACTGAAATAGGGAATAAATGGTCAGTACTCGCAGAGGTGGAGGTTATCTGCAGGAATCTGCGCTGGTCAGTGCTGCCCAGCGTATTTGTATTTGACATGGGAGACGCTCTGTTTTGGTCTGCAGCTTCTAGACATGTTCCACTGGGAACGGTACAGAGAGAGCACAGATGTGACCATAGCTGTGATGAAAGGGTTCCCGTCCAAGAAGCCATTACCTGGGCTGGGATTCCACATCCCTGGGAAAGAGATACACAAGAAGGCTATCAAATTAGGAATGTCATGTAGGAAAAATAAGCGGTGCAATTAGTTACTCTTTCCCACAATGCAAAAAGTCAGAGACACCGCTGTCTGGAAATGATTAGCAGCAGGTTCAAAAGAAACTGAAGAAAGCACTTTTTCCCATGCTGCATAGTTAAGATGAAGCACAACGGCACCCAAAATGCCTTCTGCTGGCAGACAGTGTTGTCAGTCACTGAAGCCCAAAGGGTGGAAGTTCTTCTTTATGTTAAATAGAAAAGCGTCGGAGAATATTCCCCAGGCACACATGGGCATGGGCTTGACCAAGCCTTCAGAAGACAGCACTTCCACAATAGCCCCTCCATCGAGGGCAGTACCCTGAGCAAATCCCACACATTCACAGCTTCAGCAGAGCAAGGATCTAGGGGCTATGATAAGAAACCCTGGCCTCTCACTCCTTGTCTCTCCAAGTCCCCGTGTCTGCTCAGAGGCGATGACTTTCACACAACCACCCCGCAGGCTTTGGTCAGTCTGCTTCAGTGATGTTTGCACAGACCAGGACACCCACAAATGAAGACCAAAGTATTGGTAGGCTTATGCTCTGAAAACAAATCCTAAATACCTATCACATCTAGGATCTTTTGGCTTATCCAGCCAGAGCTGCTATGGCGGTCGTCCGTGGCGAAGACGGTGGGAGACCCCGAGAGTATTCTCAGGCGATCTCTGTGCATTTTTCAATCAGATCTGCTTCTGGAGGCTCGGCTCACCAGCACACATGACTCAGCCCTGGAACGCTAGGAAGCATGAAGCAGAAAAACATCCATAAAGGATTAGATCACAATCCCAGTGACAGCACTGACGATTACTTAGGGGGGCAGAAAAAAGGCTCGTATTAAAGACTTTTGCTAGGCATTTAAAATTCTTTGAAGACTAAGTCTGTGTTAAAAGACACCCTTGCTCAGAAACAGACAACCTTTGGCCAGTATTATATGATACAGCTATGTGGCCATCTGGATTTTGCCTTCGATCATTTTCACTGATTCAGCAGCATTTTAAAATGCTTAAGTTACTACATCGGGTTTAAACTTAGGATCGACGTTGCCTTTGCAGAACTGCTCTGCCTGGAAACACGGCTGAGCGAACCCCGCGCCCTGGCAGCGAGGGGCTGTGCCAGGCCGGTGCTGGAGCTGGCACCTCTCCGATTCAGGCAGCTATTGACAGCATCCTCTCAAAGCTTGCTGTGTTAATTCTGCTTGCAATCTTCAAGGTCTCAGATGTCTTCGATGCCACAAGGTCTTTACACATGAAATTCTTCTACTGGCAGCAACAAAGACAGCTCAAATTAGTGTCTTCTTGGTAACTTATTAACTAGCGCCAAACAGTCTTAGGGTAGCTCAGTGGGGTCTGCTTCCCTCTCATCTCCGTGCGGTGCGGTCAGACGGCCCACACCACGCTTGCTGTCTGCATCACCTGAACCACTGCGTGTTGTGGGAGCAGCCTTGCCTCGGCCGCTTGTCATCCCGGGAGCTCTGTGTGCCGAGCTGGCACGGTATGGGTCCTGCCCCTGCTTTATAGGGCACAGCAGAAATCTGCCAGGTGCACTGCTGGGAACTATCCTTGTGCTCAAACTTAATCAGCTACAGGATCTTGCTAAGTTATCTGCTTCATACAGTGAAGGTGAGCTTCTCCATCACACCCCCCGATGTGATTACCCCGCTCGGCCTGGCCTCCCATCCCGGGGGTTTCCTTGCCCCCGCCATGCCAAGCCTTTGGAACGTGTTCATCTGCACTTTGGTCGAGGCTTGCTCCTTCTCCTCTGCTCCTGCCCACTGCTTTGCAAGAAGCCCCTACAGAGGGGATATTAGTTCAATCCCCTGGTGTCTCTTTTCCAGCGCTTGTGCAGGGAACGATGCTAATTACCGTGTTACATCCTGCAGCTTGAAAGGAATTCACAATGAAGCTGACAAAATTGGACTGAACACTGAGTCAGAAAGTGAAACTTGGCTGTCAGCAGAGCTGCGATGACACCACAGGACGTAATTCAGCCGAATGCATCGGCCACCATGGGTCCTTTGCCCCACAGAAAAAAAAAAAAAAAGAAGATTTAGTAATAAGCCACAGCCTTGCCTTGGTAACAAGAAATACAGCTCCTCCTGGCTGCAAGGGGCTGCTGGAGCTGAACCATAAAGGCTTCTGCTAAATTACATGTGGATAGGTCTCAACCAGGATTATGTTTTCCCTCCTGTACTTCGGTACAAAAGAGATACTCTTTTACAAAGCTGGAACGGGAATAAACACTTCCTCCTTTCAAGCTGCACACAGTCACTAAAGCTTTGTTGTTGCCTTAAATACTTAACATCAAAAATTCGGAAACCAGAGGCATTATCATTTCCCCAAGCTTTCAGGTTTATTCTATGGGGGTAGATCGCTGGCTGACGCATAGAAAGCCAGCAAACCTTAAACTAATTTTAGGAGGTCCTTCCTCTTTTCCTGCAGCCTCAAAGCATGCATTTAGGGATTAACATCCAGGGCACCTATCGTGACAGCCTTTAACCAGGATCACTAGAAGGAAAAATGCATATTTGATACATTGATGAGAACAACCTGACCTTTCCACGAGAACTGCGGGGACAAGGGAGCATTTAAAGTAAGTTTCGGTAAGTTTTCATAAAATGAATTTTAAATTTGCAGAAAGTTCGCAGCTATATATAGATCAGGACAGGGGAGCCGGCATCAGGCAACTGCATCGCGAAGGGCCTCTGGCCAGCTTCTGGTCCAACTCCACCACACTGCCCATCTCCCAGCTTATTCACACAGCAGCCCAAGGTGAAAATACAAGATCAAGTGGGGAAAAAAAGTAACATAATAATCTCCTCCTGCAGATGCAGAGAGCTCTCGGGCAGGTCGAGCCTCCTCGCCAGCACAACGGAGTGAGGGGCACGCTTGCAGGAGTGGGGGCTGCTGCCGGCCCGGCACCCCCTGCCTCTGCAGGGACAGCCCGGGAGGCGCCTTCACCTCTTCAGCAGAGGAAAATGCAGAAATGGAGGCAAAATTCTGCCCCAGCAGCTCTAGAGCTGCTACAGCAGCAGAAAGGCAGGGCTGACCCTGATGCTTCGAGAAGGCACGCTATCGCTGCAGTGCCCAGGGCATCAGCAGAATAACTCCCTCGGAGAACTACACAGCTAATTAATTCCCCACGTACTGTGCTCTGTATGTGCTGCTGAGCAGCTGCCATCGGAACCAGAAATTAGTCCAAGTGTGAATATGACCGAGTAAGCAGGAGGTGTCTTATCTTTCACCAACCCTCGGCCACCCATCATCATGGCAACACCGGCCCTAATGAGAATTTATGAACAGTCAGGGAAGATCACCTGGGCTGGAGGATGGGTCGTGCACCAGGACCTGGGCTTTTCCTTTCATGAGAGGGCAGGCATGCATTTTGTTTCTCCAAGCGAAAGGGACAAGTGGCGCTAACATAAATTAGAGCATGGAAGTACCCAGTCTGCTTCAAGCACCCAAAACACTTTGCTCTGCAACAGCCATGGCCAAAAAAGCACGTGGGGGCTGGTCGGGGCAGTCCGTCCCCAACAGCTCCTTTTGCTGGGGTTCGGCATCCTTTGCTGCGAATCCCTGGCCTTAGCTTTTCTCTCCTGCCTGCTGTACATGGGGACCTACGCAGAGATGAAGGCAGAAGTATGGTGGTCTTCATGATGGTAGGGGAGGACCTGTGTGGAGCACCGCACACCTACCTGGGCATGGCAGGGGCTTGGGGAGCAGCCTGAAAGACATTCCAGGAGATCTAACTGTAGCAGCAATCAGAGTGAGGAACTGCATAATCTTTCCCTATAGGAGATTTTGCAAGCAATTATGTAATTACTGCTTTCAAGATTGGCATAAATGTACCATAAAATTGTGCCAAAGTGAGCTCAGGACTTAAAAACGTTTGGAAACCTTTGATACAGACAAGACGTGGAACGAGATCATATCTGCAGTACTTGGATGGGACTCAGTGACACAGGCTAAATTTTTTACCATGCTGCAGATTTCCTGGATGGCACCAAATATATCATTTATCCTCATTTCCAAAATGAGAATAACCTATTTCTATTAATTTGCAGCAGCACCGTAAGCTGCTGGAGGCAGCCGTACGTTGCCCAGTACAACAGGGTGTCTAGCCCCATTAGAACAAAACTCTCGGCATTAATAAGTGTTGTCAATGCAGGATTTGTATGACATGCTCAGACTTTGAAAATTCCTAACAAATTCAGCAAAGCACAAGGCTCTGTCTTGCATGACAGGATATTTAGTTTAAAACCTGTTATAGACAGATAAATAGATATTACAAAGTATACGTTATACATACATACATATATATATATACACACACACACATACACAGAGAGAGTTTTCCTTTAAAGCATCTCTTTTTATATTTCTTCTTTTAGTGCTATTGCTTTTCCTGTGCAACTTCAAACCGAGAATCAGGTATTTTAAAGCAAGGAAATTATGACCAAAGGTATAAATACGTCTTAGCATACCACTGACTGACAACATGAGCTTCATTTTCATGCTTTATAACACCATCTGAATCACTAAATATATTTCTGTTCTTGTAAGACGGCATTCCACAACTACTGTTTGTGAATAAAAGGCAGAAAGGTGCACGCATACTACTGGAATCAGGAATAAATTATTTCAGCAGAGTCCATTACTCCGGGAAGCAATCTGAATACCAAGCCTGCAGCATAAATACAGGTGAAGACTAACGCTATTCCATCACCGGCATTTGCAACATTTGTCCCTAACTCGCAAGTTACCTCTGCCGAGCTCAAGTCAAAGCACCACCAGTCCTCCCGGTGCCACCCGCAGGCCCTGGGTCCAGCACCAAAGGGCTCAATCTGCTGCCACATGCTCAGCAGCCACCTCGCACTTGGGTTTCAACCCACCAACCATCTCCACCAGACAGCTGCTGCTGCGAGCTGAGTTGTGCCAATGCCCAACAGCGCCAGCGATCTCGTTGCATGCTTGGGCACACACAGCCCCAAAGACACCTCAGGCAAGGAGCATTGGGAAGAGCTGGGATCCCTTAGGTTCCCTAGCAGGCAGGACTAACAGCAGACACTTTCCTGGGGGGTGAGGGAAAACATTGGCATTTTTGAAGAAACATGGTGGGGAGTTAAGGAGGAAAGCACTGGAAAAATATTTTTTTCATCTAAATATGCAGCCAGAAGTATTCTTTAAATAGTACTGAGTAATAGTCAAGAGAAGCACCTGAACATCCTTCCGTCACTTTGCTTTTTCATTCCAACCCTTCTTGCTCAAGTCAGGGCTCCCACCAAACCTGCCAAAGGCACAAGTTGTGGTGGGCTCTGCCGTGCTGCCCACACTGCCCAGCCACCCTTGTGTGCAAGCTCACGGCTGGCCCGAGAGCACCACAGACCCCAACAGCAGCCGCGTTCAGATCCCAGGGCTGCAGCTGTGGCCAGGCTGCCCAGTCCGCCTCCAGCTCTTTCCCTGAGATTTGGAATAACCATGTTGACCGCAGCTGACCCAACAGCTTCCAACCACAGATGTGCTGGGGACCCCTCGGCTTTGATTCTTGTTTGGTTTGCACGAGCTTTGGGCACAAAAAGGATGACCTACCCAAGCAGCGCCCAACAATGTCAACTAGTGACAATGATGTATGGAGTCGCGTCCTCGCTGCTACACCTGCATTGTAATCCACGTTCATCTTTCATTGAACGCAAGAACAAACCCATCTGATCTACATCTATCTCGCCCAGCGGTGAATATGGAACAATCTCTGTTTGCTGTCAGCCCTGTTCCAGCCGTGATACCGAAGGTCAAAAGAAGCTACGGGCAGTACGTACAAGAGTGCTGCCTGGGTTTAAAGAACCTAAGTCCTATCGTCTGAGATGCTTGCGATCATTTATTTCAAATGCTGCTCTGGTTCTGATGACTATATAAATAACCACAGTGACCACATCTTTCCTGTCTATCCACTACTTAAATGCCTTTTTCACTCCAGTCTTCCCATCAGCAAAAGATACCTTCAGGGTATCCTCGTATTTCTAAATATTCCAGAAACTGCAGATGACTTACTCTCACAGTCCTAATGCAGCCAATCCATTCCCATTTCTATTTGTGACAGCAGTAGTTTGCTAAAGAACATCGGCTCCTATCAGTTCATCTCATTCATGACAACTTTACAGTATCTGATATAATTTCTAATTTTTGTGCCTCGAATAGCAATGCGCATCCCAGCAGCTGCGTGTTCCAGGGAAGCGCGAAGGCACAGTCTGCATCCTGCCACCAGATGGTACTCCATATGGACGCAGCAGAGGAGGACATACTGGTGCTGCATCACCAGTGGCAATCCAGGCCCTTCCCCCTCTCCATATTCTCTCTAAAGGCTGTACATGGTCTTGGAAATCGTATAGCTCAAGCTCCCTGTTCATTTCTGCATGCTACATAGACTCAAAACGTGGTAGAGGACACTTCTCGTGGTGCGTTTTTCTGTTTCAAGGAGTCGCAGGCAAGAGTGGCAACCCTATTTTTGTGCTCTCCCCAGACTGGTTTGCTGAATTCGCGCTGTCTCCACTTTGCCTGCGAGCTCCTGAGCAGCGTCAGTATAGCTCTAAACTCCACGTGGAGATAGATGGCATTTCTCCTGGGACACACGTGTCCCAGCATGGTGTGGGGGCCGCAGCTTGGCTGCCATTTGGGCAGTGAGAAAATTCAAAGCCCTGCCTGCTGCCGGCCAGAAGAGATTGCGGCCACTGCTCGTTCTGCCAGCACAGAAGAGGGAAACCCAGGGTACTAGCCAGATCCCAATTTCTGTAATTACTTATTGACCTGAACGTCTTCACTCGTACCTTCAGGTGGAAAATCTGTTTGACATTCTGGAGCAGAAACGTCCAGACAGGATGACTGGACTGTCACCCAGGAGATTATTTTTAAGTAACATACCCATCCCTGCATGAGCTACGGATCTGACAAACCTCTTACTGGAAGGTCCTCAGTACACTTCCATGACAGTTACTCACTTCCGCACAGAGGCACTGGATTAGTTTTGACTTTGGTACACAGAGACCGAGACTTGTACACCCAGGCTTCTTACAGAGCCTGTGCCACAAAACCAGTACCACACCCCTCTTCCTCTGCTTCCCTGTGGCTGATGGCACTAAACACAAAGGAGTATCAACAAAGGATGTGCCTGGAGGCTGGACTCAGAAGAGGCGTATGTCTACTTTTTTGCTGCACGAGGAAACTGAGAGTCTTCTGAGCCACAAGCACACAGCAAAGCCCATTAATAATGTACGTACGTAGATGAGCATTCGTTTAAAGCAAATATCAGTGATCATCAGCACGGTGACCGCTGCAGGAGGAGGACAGTGATATGACCAGCATCAAGCATTCCAAAATCCTGACTCATTACCTCAAACTGCTTGAGTTCAGCTAAATAAATATAAAGCAAATAAATGCTGGGCTCTTATTCGCTTTCCTGTTTCTGAGCCTTCAGGATGCATTTTCTTCTCGTGTACGAGAGTTCTCCTGCAAACCCATCTACGTGCTTGTTGTACCCACACCATGTCCTGGTGCAGAGCTGGGTGTGCAGCAGCACCTCGTGGATGGGGTTGCAGGTCATGGCAGCTCCAACACCCCCAAGAGCAACCGCTTCAGTGCCATGAGGAGAACACAACTTCATCTGCTCCAGAGGCCAGGGCTGCCACTGACCTGCGGGTGCGCAAGCCTGATCTGCCGCATCGACATCTGATGGGCTGCCAAGACAACACAAGCCTGGAAGTGATGCGCGGTCCTCTGCGAGGGGTGAAGGGATGGGAAGTGTCATGCATGTGCCTGAACAAGCGCTCGCTGCCAAGAACCCACCCTGCTAGAGGAACTGCTGAGACTTTGTTGGCTGAAATCCCACCGGGCAGCAAAACAGCCCGACGACTCAGCACCGGCTCAGGTCAGCTTCCCCAAGAAAAGGAGCTCCCAGCCCCAGCACTGTGGTCTCACGGTCCCCACTGCCCCCCCGAGCGCAGAGGGAGCCATCCAGTCATGAGATCCTCTTTGATCTTTTCCAGAATAAAAGGCTAAAAAAGAACAGATTGTTTTTCTTAAATGCAGGGAGGAGGGGGGAAGGAGCAAGGGCGAGGAGTAGCGAAATTGGCCTGCTAGGTTCATCTCAACCATATGAAAAAGTCTTTTTAACTTCTCTTAATGAGGACTACTTTTTCCAGATACTACCTAATTATTGCAAATTGCTTCATCTTTTAATTGTTACTGCAAGGCAACTAAACATTGTTACGTTGATTGCTCAAGAGTGGATTGTTAATGGCTTTAATCATTTGATAATCCAGTAATACAATCAATGCAACTCTGCACCTTGTAGGAATAATTTTTAGATCCACATGCTAGGAAACGTATATTGCCTTACCATATGTCAGCCTCCGTGGGCCAGATTCTGCCAGTCTTCCTCAAGCGCAGCTGTACTCTCACACAAGACTAGTCCCGCAGATTTCCGTGCGAACGCCCGAGCAGCAAGGACTCACGTACAGAGGGCTGGCCAAATCGGGTAGGCAAAGGGGAAGCCTATAGGTTTGGGTTCTGCGTCACAGGTGGATGATCTATTGTCATGGGAGAGAGGGGATAAGTTCACACCTGTGCAACTGTCGCCGGGGCTGGGCTCTTCCTGCGGCACGGAGAATTACGCTGTCGAGCACATTTTGTAAGGAGGGTCCTGGAGCTCCAGAGCTGACAAGCGCACAGGCGGTGCAAACGGCCTGCGGCGGGGAGAAAGGAGGTGGCAGGGGCTGATGCTGACGCCAGCAAGGCAGGGCACCCTCTCCCAGGGCCTCCAGAGATCAGTCACCAGAATGGCCGGAGCTACTTGCACAGCAAGGCAGGGTGTCAGGGAGGCGCTGTGTTCCTTACCTTCGCGCCTCTGGTCTCGCTGTTGCTTGGGACTGATCCTGGCAGCTGAGGTCTGGTGTAGCTGGCAGGGCATCTCGGCAACCTCATTCAAAAGTAGCGGGACCACTGCTGTATTCTGTAGGGAGTCCCAAAGGAGAAAATCAGATTGTTTGGAAAGACAGCTCTTACACGATGCAAAAAACCCAGCGTTTGGCTCTTGGGTAGTATTTAGCCCTCACTAATTGAATCTTGACCCCTTTGAAAGCCCTTCATTATTTTGTTGGCAGAAGCTGTTGGTTTCCTGAAGTTTGGCTGCCCCAGAGAAGCCGGGCTTGGCACAGGCAGCCTGTGCGGGTACGCAGCCATCTCCGCCAGGTAGGTGCTTCCAGACTAGGAGTCCCACCGACCGCTGAGTGGTGGGGAAAGCTGAACCCAAGCATAAGCGCTGAGCTGGGCATGGCCATTGCTCCTCACGCAGAGAGAAGAGCCCTCCCCGGCTCCGGCACCCACCAGCACCTGCTAATGTGGCACCACGCGCCGGTGACACAGAGAGAGGAGTTCAGGAGGTTATGCGCAACACCCAGGGAGATGCAGAGCGGTTCAGACAGGCGTGCAGCACGCGGAAGAGGCACGCGGGGAGATGCATGTGACGGTGCGGGCCAGGAAGAGCCCTGCCTGGAGGCGGAGGTGGTCGGAAGAGGTGTTTCTGCCCAACAGACCAGAGTCTTTGGCCCACGTCACTCTCAGGCAGGCTTTTGGCTTCAGACTGAGCACTTCCAGAAGCTCAGTTGTCCAGCAGGGGTGCAGGAGAGGACAGGATGGCTGGCACAGGACAAGCCACCCCTTCCCCTCACTTTGCTTGATTCTCCCCACGCAACTGGGCGCAATTCTTGCTGAGCACGATGTGGCTCCCAAAACACATCTTTGAGGCATAAAAACACCCCCAGAGGGTGAAGCCCTTCAGAGCCGCTGGGAGAAGCGGAGGAGGAGCATCACCTGACACAGGCTCAGTCAAAAAAAGTCAGTTCTGACAGACAGCAGGGAGACTAATAAACTAAAAAGTTGCTTTGATTTAGGCTTCAAGGAAAAGGAGACCATTAAGAGGCTGTGTAATTCAATAACAGTTAGTAGGAGAAGGAGCTGTCATAGGCAGGAGGAGGAGCACCGGCACGCAGATAGCCCGCAGAGCAGCGGAGCAGTGAGGCACAGCCGCGCTCGCCCTCGGGGCCAGAGGGACCAGCACAGGGCAAGGTGACCCCATGGCCTGTCTGCAGGACTTCGGGGACGATGAGGGAGGACAAAGAGGCAAGCATCCCACTTCTCAGGAAGGCAAGGGGAAAACAGGACAATCACACATCAGCTTCCCTTTACTTTTAACGTCGGACAAAATGAAAGGGCATTTAATGAAGCACGCAGTGCAACTACTCACAAAAAAACCAAAAGAGATGATGTTGAAGGTCAGGAAAGCCCCATGCAGGGCGAAGCTCGCCACCAGAGCAATTCAGCCCCAACTTTTCTAAAATGACCTCAGATCAGCAGGGTTCATTTTTATTAAGGCTTGATTTTCTCGTGTGCTGGGAACGTATTTTCCATCAGCGGCCAAGGAGCAGGCTGACATTCCCCAGCCACGGTTCTGCGGCGTCAGTCAGGACCAAAACCGAGGGGATGCTCCCAGAAAGCGCTGGCCTCGGAGTCTCATCTCGCTATGGCAAATGGAGCAGCACGCAGTGCTGGCAAGCAGCAATCACCTAAAGCAGGCGAGTGAAACGCAAGCTGGTTCTGGCAGGCAGAAGCAGGTAGCTGAATTAGTGAGATTTTTTTTTTTTCCTCTGCCACTTCTCCTTTTTCTTAAAGGCAACTTTTATCCCCAAGAGATCAAGGAAAGCCTGCTGAAGACAAGCTGTTTTGAGGGGCAGAGCGTCTGGTTGCAGGGCAAGACTACCCAGGGGCTGGAACGGCCAGAGTTGCAAGATGCTGCCACCCGCACCGGCACAGGGGACTTGACCCTTCAGGTTATGCGCTTGCTCTAGGGACCAGGCTCATCCCCTGACAAGGGCTTTGCACAGCCCCTGCCTCTGCAAACCACCCACATTTTTTGCTCCTGATTAATTAGAGTCCACAGGACTCTAAGTGAGTTACTTGCTGATGCGCCTTCCCAGAGAAGGACCAGCCCAGACCAACCGTGATTTTACAAATCCAAGCCTGCAGCCTGGCCAGGGCGCTGGGTGGGAAAGCTCTGCGGAACAGGGGAGTCTTCTTACAGGATCAAGGCCTCAGAGGGTTTTTTTGACAATGCAATATGATATTTTAACTTCAGACTTTACACAAATCCTGCCCATTGGTATCGGTAGCTCATCAAGAGACAAGGGCTCAGAGACAGTCATGTCAGATACTGTATCTATCACTAGCAATATCCTCAGGCGGGTGGCTGGAGCTACACAGATCATCATTTTTATTATCAAAACATCATATGGCTCTTTACATAGCATAAGTAAGATGAAATACAAGAACAAAGACGTGCTGCTGATTAAAAATACATGTGCGCATCCCTCAACAGTTCAGGGTCCAGTGGGCAGAAATGTTAAGTGGGGCAGAAATGTTAAGTGTGGTCCCACCACGTGCCCTGCAAGGTCAATACAATTCAATAGTTTTATTAACAACTTGGAAACCAGGCCAGGGGTATGCTAATCAAATCTGAACATTTTGCCAGGATGGGAGGGTAGCAAATAATTTGCAGGACAGAAATAAAATACAATACGAGCTTGATAGATTAAAGAAGTGCCCTGCAATCGATACAAAGAGATTCAGCAGGACAAATGCAAAAGATTAACACATAGCAAGGAATAAACAAAAGGACAGAGGCTGTATGGAGATATCTGGCCAAATAGCTATACAACAGAGAGTGGTCAGGGGAGAATGATTGATTGAACAGAAGTCAATAACATCAGGCTGCTGCAACCCAGCAAGGTAATTATTCTGCTCTTCCCAGCGCTCGTCAGGCTGCTGTTTGAAGCAGCACACCCAGATCTGGGCATCACGTTGTAACAAAGACAGACAAGCCGGAAGGAGTTCAAAGAATAACAAAAATGCCAAAAGATCTGGAAAACCAAAATATTTGTATGCATGTGAGAAACGAACAAGTGCGAGACCTGACTCCTCTTTTGTTCCCTACCATTCCCAGGGCCCTGCTGAGGCTGGAGGAGTTACGGCCCCGAGACACTGAGGTTGGTCTCAGACATGGTGTGGGGAGACACATGCTAGATAACAGGATGCTACAGACGGGCAAAAGGGGTGCAGCATAGATGCAGGGATTAATTAGGGCTCGTTTTGCCCTTGGTGAAATTGCAGCATTGGGCCAAAGCTCCTGCAGAGAAAATTTAGGGGAAATTCAACTCCGTAGTGTTTCTGAAAATTCAGGCAATGAAAAGCAGTGAAAGACCAGAACCCTCCTCTTTGGTGAGAGCTGAGACCAATGAGAACACCAGCAAAAAGAAGAAAAAGGAAAAAAAAAATTACATAGTGCCCAGAGAAGTCTGTAAAATCACTCCACTTGGAAATGTTCTACCTACCTCCCTGCCACATCTGAAACAAGCCCCATCACGCTCAGCTCCTGCGGACCCTCGTGAGGAGGGGTGCCTCCCCGCGCTGCAGAAAGCCTGAGGCACCCAAGAACCCCACGTAAACTCAGGACAGAGGCTCAACTACCCTCCTGTGGAGTAATGCCCTACACGAATGCAGCTCCCAGTGCTGTCAAACCTGGCTGCAATTAAAGCAGAAATGAGCTCTCCACCCTTCGGTGGTGGTTCAGACGGGGCAGAAATCAAAGCTACTTGGCTGCAGCTGGAGGAAGGACCCACAGGAGCCTCCTCCGCCCCGGCTCTCCCAGCACTGATAGCTGGAGGAGGGAGCAGGAGCTGGGGGAAGGCAGTGCCTGGAGAGGAGCCAGAGCATCGCTCAGTGCTCCAGCATGGAGACGGAGGTCTGCGACTCTGCATCGCAGTGTGCAGGCTCCTGCCAAAAGCCCAATTGCACCATCTGCCAAATTAATATTCCTATTTTTAATATCTCGTTCAAAGGAAAACATTAAGGGGAGAAAGGAGAGAAAAATAGAACACCACCACACTGATTAGATTTCTAAGCTCTGCAAGGAATCGCACCAGACAGCGGGTCTGCTTCTTTCCTGTCCTCCCACGATCAATCCTCTCTCTCCAGAGGTGCAGGGCTGCTGGGTCGAACACAGGGAAATGCACCACTGAGCACCATGCTGCTGCTGCCATTGCCACTTAGCAAGGAGAGGAGAGCAGGGAGCCTGGAGAAGATGAATCAACATGGTTCATTTCTTTGTGAGGAGCGGTTGCCCTGTCCTGTTTCCATCGTGGAAGCAGCCCCTGCAACCTCGCTTCCCCTGGAAGGCACGCAGGAATCGCACCCTAAACATGAAAGGGAAGGGGGTGAAAGTGGAGGAGAGAGAGAGGGAAAGACGGAAAATCCCTCCAGTGAACAGAAACGAAACGCGCAAGCCTTGTGTCAGGAAGGAGACAGCCTGTGGGGTGGGCAGCAGCGGTTGATGCTGAATTGGCAGGGGAACGCAAACAAGAGGCAGATGCTGGGAGCCGCGGTGGCGTTAGCAACCGCTGCCGGATGATGAGCCGGGGCAGGGCCTGATCCTGGCTCCCGGCCAGCCGCAGGGTCCCCTTTCCAAGAGCGGCACCTCCCGAGGCTCGCCCAAGCAGCTCCCCGGCTGAACAGCAGCCACCGCTGCTGATGCTAATGGAATTAAACATTAATATGCTAAACAGAAAGAAGAGTGAGAGAGGGACTTGGATTTCTCTAGGTAGCAGACATGTCTGAGGTTAATGCCTGCCAATTCTTATTTGCTCTGCGATGTCAACATCCATGTCCTTATTAGCTGGCCCGTTAGTCCCCCGAGGCTAGTAGCCCATTAGTTCTGTCCTGGTCCTCGCCAGCACTTAACGCTCTCAAAGAGGCTCTCTCTGGCCGCCGGGCAGAGTGTTTATAGCCCACCTGGTTCCCACCTGGCATCCCCAGCCAGGAGCCCTTGCAGGGAAGCAGCCCGGGTTTCTGAGACTGGGCCACGAGCGTTACGAAGGCAGCCTCCAACAAAGTGCTCAGGGAGTGCTGGGTTTACCCCTGTCACCCCAGTTTCATGGCAAGCGGGGTCATCCTGCCGCGTTCTTTGAAAGGCAAGATGGGCTTCCTCGCCTTCCTCTTCCTCCCCCAAAACCTTTTGGGTCTGCTCGGATTCTCTCATCCTTGACTTTACACTACGGAGCCTGTGGGCCATGAAACTCATCTTTTGTTTGCCTATAAACCACCACTCTGTACATAATTAATACTAATAATTAGCAGGCATAACTATTAGAGACACAAGATTACCAAACCACATCAGACTGTTAGCCCATTAAGCTCAGCATCTGTTGCATGTATTAGCACGGGCGCAGCGAAGGATCTCCAGCCGTGACTCCCACCAACCGGGCAGCAGCTGCAGGAGCTCAGGGCATCACTGCTGGGGCACTTTGCACCAGCAAAAAGTTCAGCACGTCCACTCTTACTGCTATAAATAGAGATTTGCTGTCAACAGGTTGTGAAGCTCTATACTAGTGAGACCTGGATCACCACCCTCATCTTGCAGATGGGGAAACTGAGGCACGCAGGACACGCAGGGAGCCGTACAATGGGGCTTAACCAAGGTCAGGCAGCTAGTCAGGAATGTAACCCTGATTTTCTGCAGTGCTCATATTTCCCAGCTTTAAATTCATCCTAATATAAAATTGAAAGGGTGAATAGTACCTTCTTCACCTCCTCCCAAGAGGGGAGTTACTCACTTTCATCGTTTTCTTACATTTACATATCAGGCCACAGCAGTGAAGTAAATTTTATCCTCCTGCAACCATTAGAGTAAATGGTCCAAGCTCAGTTTGGAGCCACGTGCTCACTGTGGATAACTTCCCAAGTAATGATCAACGGAGGCTCCAGGATGTTGATGGGAAATTTGCCCTAGGACCAGTTTCTTCCACCTCCAGAGTAAATATTTCCCCAGAAGGTCCCCCCTCAGCAGGCAGGATCCTTCCGTTTATTTCTATTCCCAGACCTCAGATTTAGCAAAGCACTGAAGCAGGTACTTACCTTTAATCAAGCACATTAGTCGCCCCATTGAAGTCAATGGGACTTCTCAGGTGCTTAAAGCAAAGAATGTGCTCGGAGTGTGCTGCTAAGCCAAGGGAAGTGGTGGCTGATGAAGACAGAGAAAAAGCCGTCAACAAATGAACCAGAACCATCTGCAAATGACTCCCAACTGGGCAGGCTCCCTTCTATCTCCTTATACTGCTTTGCTTGCTGAAGAATTTTTCATTATGAATACAGAGCTCCTGCTGCTGCTACTGCTTCTGAATCGTGCTTAGCAATGCTAAACCCTCGGGGTGTGCCACAGACACAGCCAGAGCCTCCTGCTCGCTGCTTGGACACCTCCAACCCCAGCATGGAGGGCTGGTAACGGCAGGGAGGTCAAAGCATGGCCACGCTTTGATTTGGATGGGGAATAATCCCAGACCCATCACACGGGGAAAGCTGCGATGGAGACGCTCCTGCTCATGTTAGGCTAGCTTGAACAGAGGCAGTGGCCTCCCGGGACAACTGGTGTTCACACTACAGGGACAAACACCACGCAGCTCCGAGTCCTGCAACATCACCCAGTGATTGTTCTTCTCTGGTTGAGTTGTAGCCTGGGTGAGGGCACCTTGAGAAACGCTTCCCACAAAGCCTTCCCTGAAAGCGCTCCCTCATCTACCCTACCTGCGTTGTTGAGTGGATCACCAGTGCTCAGCCTTGCTCAGCTACCCGTAACCCTTAGAACGAGCACCCAGTGTAAACGGTTCTTCCTAAAAGCTCAAAATTCATGTTTTACAAATAAGCCCTTAAAAATTCACCATCTTCTGCCAGTAAACTACTATAAAATATTCACAACATTCAAAATGAACCTGAATGCGAAACAAGCCTTCTCTTTTTCAGGTGAGAAGCTGCAGAAGGTGTTACCCTCAGCTCCGGTCTTAGGAGGCAGAGCTGTTCGGAGTAGCTTGTGCGTGTTCTCTACTGCTGTTTAAAGACATTATAGGTGGCAGATTAATTTTTATTAATTATTTCTATTGCAGCAACACCTAAGGCTGATCTGACGTTGCTTTTGTATTGTGTAGGAGTAGCAAATACTGAGATTATCATATATGAGGTTGTGTACAGTCTCTGAAAGTGCTGCATTCGGGACTTGTATCGTTTATTGCAACGCACCGTGTAGACAGTATTTGTTAGAGCAACACGAAAAGAATCCATAACATTCAGCCGCTTGTTGCCACCTCTGTTATGAGATTACCATTCAGGGAATGGTATGAGATTACAGTTCAGGGAAACACTTCAACAAGTTTGTGTCCTCCCTGTAAGGACCGCGCATACCGACCACCACAGACAATAAAAAATAACTACCAGCCTGCTTCAAGATGCTTCCTTGAATGGAGACGTAACATATAGACACGTATTTGCTTTGCAAACAGCGAGCGCCGTCGGCACCCGCAATTGCTTGTCCCCGCAGCGGAGCCGGTGGAGCCGTTCTGCGAGCGCTCCTCTTCCGCTTCAGTGCAAAGTCGCTTCTCCCCGCGTCCGGCGCCAGTGGTGAACGGCACTGAATGACGACTGCAGACAGTCACAGACCAGCTGGGAAGCAGCAGGCCCACTATTATCTTCAATCGCTTCAGCCAGATACTTGCCCTTATTATCACAGACGCATACGTGTCAGACAGGAGATGGATGTCTATTCAAGAACAGTACCCACTCTGCATGAAGGGAGAGAACTGCTGACAGAGAGAATGTAGCTTACTATTTAAATCCCACTTTAAAAATATGTCTTTTTTAATAAAATTTCCTTAGAAGAGTCTCTCTTGTGTACACAAAGCTGTGGGGAAATTTCCCAAAGGATATGGCGGAGATTACAAGATACAGCTTAGGCTAGAGCATCAGGAGGTGGATGCTTTGATCTCAGGGGGTTTCTAAAAGCACAAGGGAAATTCTTCCAGAGTCAGAG
Organism: Steatornis caripensis; assembly: GCA_013398225.1. Taxonomy (NCBI): domain Eukaryota; kingdom Metazoa; phylum Chordata; class Aves; order Caprimulgiformes; family Steatornithidae; genus Steatornis; species Steatornis caripensis. The sequence goes on from VZSC01007239.1 coordinate 304,888, forward strand.
TATTTCACAGTGTTTTAATAGGGGACAAATTACTCATTTTTTTCCACCCTCTGCAGATCTGCCCGAAGAATCACAAGCAGTTTTCCTCCCTCAAATCATTCTCTAGTGAGAGTGATAACAATACATCCCCGATAGTCTAACTCCACCTATAGATCTCAAAGCACTCGATAAAGTTTCACAGGTTTCATGAGAGCTATTTTTCAGGGGCAGGGAGAGGTGAAGTGACTTAACTAAAGAGCTAACCTAAGTAGTCGAATCAAAAAAGACCTTATTATAGCAACACAAAAGCTTCGTTTGAGATAGTACGATTTGACATCATCCCAAAAAAATATAATGCTTTAGGGCATGACTCCATAGCCATTAACGTTTGTGTAAGGCTTTCCATTGACATCGGTGGAAGCTGGGTCTGCCTTTTAAAAGCTATGCCTTCATCCACTCAGACAAGCCTGGGGTTTTTTTCCTTCCCATTTGCAGCTGACGTTCTCCAGCCTGTTTTCTGGAAAGCGACAACTTTTCCATTTTCACATAGAGAAACTTTATTTCCACGGTACACCGGTCTGCTTGGGATGTCACGGCGTGGCTCACAGCAAACACTAACGTGACATGACAGGCAGATGCAACTTGCTGAGTTATGCCTCAGCAGGACAAGCCAGGGAAGAAGTTTAAAGCAGGTTTTTTCAAGGAAATGTGATGGAGAGGGAGAAGAGAAGGCTGAATCCTCCATTTCTGCTTCTGAAAAAAAGACATCCGAAGTTTTACAGCCAGGTTTCGCTATGGGCACGGTACCATGTCCCCAGAGCCAGTGGCGATGGCGAGGGCACCATCAGCCGAGCCGGGGACAAACACTGCATGCCGAGCCAGGGTGACGTGTTTGTCTGCATGATTTACCAGCTCACAGCCACACAGCCGAGTTGTGTGGAAGCTCAGTTTTGCCTCTCAAAACACCCAGGAGACATCCTTTAACGGAGGGACAAAAAGAATAAATCATGTCGCCTACCCAGGCTGCAATACCCTGGAGTGACGCCAAGACACTAAAGCACACCAGAAAGAAGGAAACGTCCCACATCTGTGATGGCGCAGAGTTGCTCACGGATGTCCGTGAGGGCAAACTCATCACCCAGCTGGGCTAAACCAGGAGGAGGGTCCGCACTGGGTCCCCAGGGACCCTTCGGAGGGTCAACCAAAGCAGGAGCTGGGTGTCTCCTCGCCTCCCTGCCCCGCCAGCTGAGGAGCAGGATGCGGCCAACCCCGCTGACTGGCGCGAACAGCCCCCAACATGCACCCGCTGCTCTGCTCAGAGCGCTCTCTGGAGAGGAGCTCGTCAGCAAAGGGCCCTGCCCGCACCTCGGCTTTGGTCTCACGGCAGCCACACAGACTTCTCTGGGAATAGTCCTCAGCTTCACCGCTTTGTTGTCTTTCTGCCTGTTGCTTCCTTGAGTCAGGCCTGAAAAACTCCCAGCAAGAACAAACGTTGCATCAGGGATGAAACAGCTCAGCGTAACTTTGGAGTAGAGCCTGCCTTTGCAAGGTGTAGTATTCCAGCCACACACCAGACACCATCACTCCTTGGACACGGTGAATATTTATGACGACCCCAGAGCCTGCATTAATTCATTTACCGTGATCCAGAGACTGAAAGACAACCCTCAGCTTCAATAGGGTATTGGCTCAAGCCCATATACATCAAACTGTAGCCGCAACATCCAGGCTGCCCCATCTGTTACCCTGACTCTGAAGTTTACAGATGAGAAGCAGGAAAAAGTTATAAAATACAATGTGCAAGCCCTGCCCTTGTGCAGACATACGAGGCACGTTTAACTTCTCATACTGAGTGTAATTTCAGCTGTCCCCATGGACAACCAATAAGGCAGAGGCGTCCGCACGCGTGCCAGGCTGTCAGCGCACAGGGCTCAGTGCAAGCAGAATTAAGGTCAGCTCACATCTTGCAGAGCCCCAAACATGTACTTTCCAGGAGCTTCAAGCTGGTTGAGATAATTAATATCAATATTTATTAATACTCATTAATATCCATTTTATATGATGTAGAATGAAGTCTCAGAAACCTGAGGAGCTCTCTCTCAGAAGACAGGATTGCTTTTTCCAGCCCGCTTTGCAGGACTGCATCTCTCCAGCCCAGCACCAGGAGAACCGCAGGGTGGGCTGCGTGATCTCCCACTCACCCTTCCACCTTCACCCGAAGCAAACCATCTCCGAATGTCTCAGGGCATGGACCATCTCCATAAATTTTATGTCTCCCTTTGGCTGCACGAAGCCTCTGAGGAGTCCAGGAATTTGTGGGCAACGACTCCAGGGGGAACGGGGAGCCTTTTTAACGTTCCCCTGTGCTGGCACTCGAGGCGTCGCTGCCGCCTCTCGGGTGCAGCCACTTGGCAGCCGGCACGGCAGCCGCGGAGCAGGCGCTCGCCGGCAAGGGTGGGTATCAGGATGAACAATGACTGCACGGCGGCGCTGGGAAGCGGCACAACAGACTCAGCGCCAAAATTACTCCAGGCACAAAGAAAACACCAACAAAGATCATACTCAACAAAGAGAGGCAGGATTTTCACAGCAGAAGAGAAGAATAGAGACTTTAAAAGCTGCTTTCATTTCACTTTGCAGCTCTGTACACGGACAGTCAAGCACCAGAAACGTTAGGGCTCGGAGCACACTGCAGGTCACCAGGATCTCCTCATTTATTGCTTATTCCTTCTATAAGCTCACTACAAACACAGGAGTCCTCGTCCTCTTTGTATTGTTTGGAAACAGTGAGACTGAATAGGATCTTTTCTTTTTCTCTCCTCTTCCTCTGAAGGGCTGCAGTAATGAGCGGGGGATACAGTTCACTTCTCTGCGAGAGGAGGCTATTAGAGCTGGTGCTAAACACCCACATCAGAGCGGCTGCAAAGCAACGGCTCCCACCTCTCCTCCTCTGGGAACTCACAATCCGGCAGCTCCAGTCAGGAAAGACAAAGAGGAAGGCACTACTAAAGGACACTGCCAAAAGAATTAACTCCTCCCGGTCCCGCGCACGAGCAGGTCCCCTTCACACCGAGGTTTTGCTGCGGGCAGCGGGGCTGAGGACAGGGTCAGCCCCCAGAGCCAGAGCGGGGCGGTTGCAGGTTGCAGGACTGATGGAAAGAGGGTGCCGTGATCGGTATCCAGCCGGATGCCTCCCAATGCCGAGGAACTTAGGTTCTTCAAAAACCCCTGTCACGAGGCCAGGTTGAGATCTGCTGTGACCCTAAAGTGATTATCTCCTTAAAGTAGGTTAGTGTGTTAATAAATTAATTATGCACTGGAGTAGCCTGTTGTTTGAGGAGAGAAGGATTAAAATTACCTCCTAGATAAATTAGGAGCAAGACAGCCTGTGGGGAAGGCAAAGGGACGATCCGAACCCAAAGGAGTCCCACAGAAAACCCAAAGAAGAGACCAGAGGTAAAACTTGCCCCGCGCGCCCATCGCCAGAGTGCGTGCCTTGGTGATGGGGAGCCTGCCTGGATTCGGCATCCCCGGTATTCAGTAACTGCCGGCACCACCATCACCCAGCAAACAAACTGTGTGGGAAGCCAGGGGTACTGAAGGGGATGGCAACTTGCAGCTAAAGCTGCCACAAATTCAAGGCCTGTCACCAAACCATCAGCGGGAGGAGATAAAGGCTCCAAGAGTGCCTCGTCCCCCCTCCCCTAGCAGGCAGGGATTACTGGGGACATTTCCATGAGCGGTGTATGATCTTTATTTTTTTCCATGCACAATGACCTTTAAAAGTACCGGCTAAGCTATTTGCATTGCCTAGCCCAGAGTTTCAACAGACAGCAGGAAGATGAGCATTAACCTTAATGGCTAAATCACTTCATACCACTCCGAAGATGGAACACTCCCATGAGTCGGCAAGAGACCATTTTCATTTGATTATTGTATATTTAAACAGCAAGAAGCGTCTCTTGGAGCTCAAAGTTACACGCCTGCCAATGCTGCCCTGGTTTCCTGGAGGGCCAGCCCAGGAAACACCCCGTCTGGGGCTGGAGCAGTGCTTTGGGATGCTTTGTGGAGGAAGCAAGACGCCTTTGAAGGCACCTTGCTGCAGTGAGGTTGGGTGGGAGAGGCCATGCCCAGGCACATGCGACTGCTCCTCTTCTCCAGCCGCGCAGGAGCGGGCGTCAGAGAGCTGCAAATTCAGTTCTGACCCCCAAACAACCCTGCAGCGCTTACTGAAGGTTTGCGACTCCTTTGCACTGGGATCTCACACATTTTTTCAGAGAAAAAGGATTTTGTAATGTGCAAGTTATATTTATACCCACAATAAAGAAGCAGCATAAAGAGCATGTAAATAAAATCACAGGCCCCTCAGCACACTGCTTAGGTGAAAATACCTGCTTTGGAGCGGGTTTGTTCTTAGGTTCATAAACACAAAGCCCAAAAGGAGTAAGCAATGCTGAAATAAATTCCTAGAAATTGCAATGCTCATGGCAAAATGTTGTGTGTTATTCAGCCAGCTCTGGTAATTAAAACCTCACATCCAGCCAAGGTCAAAATATGGCCCTCGTCCAATGCATATTTACTTCCATGGAAAGGTTTGCACTGATCCTAAGAGATTCCCAGAAAAGATCAGTTCACTATCCCTCCCACAGGCACACAGCCACCTCCGATAATACAGCTGTTTCCTAGCAGCTCACAGCATTGCTCTCCAATGATTTTGGAAGGAAGATGAGAGCAAATTCTACAGTTACCAAACTGCAAGGCGTGCGTGTGTGCGTGCTCTGACCCAGCCAGGGCACCTGCTCGAGCCGCTCCCCCTTCATCGCATCAGCTTTAATGACTGTTTAAAATCCAGACCTTGCAGAGATCGCAGCATCCGCTAAGCCACAGCCAGTGCTTTAATTCTGAGCTGGAGTGCTGCATTAAGTCACCGATGCCACCTCTCGCAGCGGATGGCTTGCAGCCCACCCAAGCACCGAGTGCGTTCTGCTCCAGCGGCGGGGTGCGACTGAGCAGCACCTATACCTCCGTATATCCGTACACGCAAAGAGAGGATGCGCTGCCCACCCGTGTGCAGAACAGCATTTCTCACCCAGCTCTGCCTGCCGCTTGCTTACGTCTCCCACTCACTGTCCCAAACCTGGGCTATCCCTGACAAAGCCATCCCAAAGAGAGCTCCAGGCTGCAGAAACCTCTGGGCTCACGATCCGCCCCCACAGAGGCAGCGGGGATGATATGGGGTTGTGTCTGGCCCAGCCAAAAGGCAAACACGGAACAAGCCCTGGTGGTGCCTCCAGACCTGAAGCATGGACACGGAGGGGTGAACATGCCCAGGGGCCTCGCAGGCACCTGGAGAAGCCAGCTCCCTGCCCGGGAGGTCAGTGGGTGCTGGCAGAGGGCACGGGAGACACCAGTAACATCTCCAGCTACCGGGGAAGATTTGACAGAGGACATCTGTCAAAACCCTCGTACTACAAACTACTCAAGAGGAAGCATGTGATCATATTATTGGAGCTTGTATTGTGCTGCTGAGCAGCGCTATTCTTCATGTCCTTTTGTCATTTAAGAGAGACTTTTGTGACAGCATTTGCCTATCGCTTGTAATTCCGTGCAGGTTTGTGAAGTGCCCTATTTTAAAAAAACACCATACATTAGATTTTCCCATTCTCATTTTTCTTGATGTACAATACTGTCTAAATCAGTTTAAGATCAGGCCTGTACATCATCTCTGGAAATGAATACAAATACCTCTTATTCCAAGTCAAATTAAATAATCAGGAGATACAGCGTCCACTCGCATATTTAATAGGAAGAAACGCAAAGCCCAGAGATTTCTGCCGTTGTAAGACTGCCCACATACAGCCTCTCTGTCCCCATCGTGGCCACACCGGGGAGAGCCGACGCCATCACCGTTCCAGCCAGGAGAAGGGCCACGAGGGCACCACCAGCCCTGCGCCCACGGCTGCATCCTCCAAACCGTGCACAGGCACAGCCCGAGCAGGAGCTCCGGTGCTGTCAGAGCCAAGGGGCAGCCCCGGCACCTCCGCAGCGCGGCTCTGCCTTGCCGCAGCCTGGGGCCACAGTTGGTCTGCGACGGGGGTCCCCGAGGAGCCCCCCCTCTGCATTTCCTCTTCTCTACGAAAGCCAGAGGGATGCACTCACCGAGCATTGTGCTAGCAAGTTGCCAAGGGCCTGAGGACAGCCTCCCAGTCACGTTTAATTTTTCATGCACATTTAATACAGAACATACCTTGGACCTTAGCATTTCCTGCCGATCACGCCTGCCCGGCCCAGCACAGGCTGCGTAGGCTCCCCAGGCGCCCAGCCTCACGCAGGGCAGGGTTTGCGGTTGCCAGGACCAGGGCATGGCCATGGCCACTGCCCAGGAGGGTACCTGGGCTTGCGTAAGGCGCTAACAAGGGGCAACTACCTCATGGCAGCTCCAGCAGCCTTGGTGGAAAGAGAGCAGCACACAGTTCCTCTCTGGAAACCCATTGCCTCCTTTTAATTAGCTGCAATTATTCTAATTGGATGCAAAGAGGAGGAGCAGGCATGGAGGCTAGCGGCAGGAGGCTGCCGGAGCTGCCGGGGCTGCGGGCACTGACCCCCGCGGCTGTTCCTGCCTGGGGCCGCAGGCACCTTTCAGCTGGCAAGTGGAGTGAAGCCGCAGGGTGCCGCGGCCCTTCGAGGGGCGGTGAGCATGCAGAGGCACACTCGTCCTTCACAGGCCACCCCATCCGCCCCGCAGGGCACGGAGCACCACGGGCTCACCTGGGCTGGGCAAACCCCATCACTGCCTACATGCCATGTCTCCCCCCGCTCTCCTCCCCGGCTCCAGGAGCTGGCTTGGCCACCAAGCTACCCACCCATGCTTTGTATGCCCAGCCATGCCTCCAGACGTCGGTATTAGCCTCCTCCTTGACTGCTACAGCATGATTTTGTTTGGGTGATGGAAGCTGAATGCAGTAGTCAAGGCTGACACATAACACTGATTGATATATTGGCACGTAAGGGTTTTTATGTTACTGGCAAGTGACTACTGGGTGGCGTGACTAGCTGCGTGCCCCTTTTCAACTTGCCAGAAAAAAAATAAAAAATAAAGCAGCAGTGAATGCGGCAGGAATGCTAAAGGAGAAACTGCCCTGACGGCGGGCTCTGGAGAACGGTGCCTGCCGCAGCCCAGGGCTTGCTGTGGAGCCCGAGGGGCAGAAACCGTCTGCCTACGACAGCGGCAAGGAGGTCAGCTGCAAAAGAAAGACAGGACCCCCAGGTAAAGGAGGTACCGAAACTTGCGCTTGGAATGAACACGGGCTCAGGGCCTCAGGGGCACCAGCATCCTGCCCTCTCCCTGCCTGACGCTGTGCCTGGAGATGGCCAAGTGCATACCTGCGTCCCCTCGTCCTCCCTGAGTGGGACCTGAAGCATCCTCATTGGAACCGTGCTCGGTCCAGCTCCGTGCCGGCACCATCACGCAGCCCTGCAGAGCCGCAAGTGCACCACGCAAGAAGTGGTTGCTCTCTCGTCCGCGGCCCAGCTTCCAGCAGCATCAGCCAGGATCGCTGCTACCCGAGTCAGTCCCAGGCAGCGAGTGAGGGAAGTGGACTCGACCATGGGACTTGAGTAGCAGCTTTTATGAGCTTTACACAAAAAAATTATGTCTTTATAAAAGCTTAACAGCAGGTAGGCATAAGGCCATGAGAAACAGGGAGGTGGTAATGGTCTTTTGAAAGTAATTCCTTTCAACCATAAAACCAAGACTTGATGAAAATGATAAGCCATGGGATGTGGCTGCCTGATAGCGTATTAACATAAATGCTTCAAGTAGCAGCCACAGTGGCCTCGCGAGTCAGCAGGAATGGGGGGAATTAGCAGCCTCGTCAGCCGACGTGGAGAGCTGCTGCACAAAGAGCCCCGCAAGGGAAGCGGCAGCGATAATTAATTGTTGGGCTGGAAATAGGCCTACCTGCGTGAGCCACCTCTCCTGCCTGCAGCCCAGGCAGGGGCAGGATGGGGAGTGGGTGCTGAGGAGCGAGAGCAAGACGTCGTCCCATCCCATCCCACCCGATCCCATCTCATCCCACCTCGCTCCATCCCACCCCATCCCATCTGTTCCAGGCAAAATACTCCATCGCTGCCCAGTGCTTGCTGCAGAGAGCAGGAGATCTTGTTCCTACCATGTTTGCTGTCTTTGCTCTTTCTTCCTCCTGCTCCCTGCGAGGCAAGCAGATGTCCCTGCAGAGAGGGCTCTCGGGAGACCTGTTCCCAAATTCAAATCTCTGTCCCCCTGAAGAGATTCTCACCGGCACCAGACCACGGTGTTGGCAGGCTGGGGGCATCCTCCCTGCCCCGCACTGCTCACAGACCTCCCCCTGCCCGCTCCCCTTGATGGACCCGTAGTTAGAAACACAACTTCTGACCAATGAATTTTCAGAATTCAAATGTCCCCTTACAAAACTAATATTCCAGTTCAGTGGTGTCCCTGCCAGGAGGATGCGATTTGGTTGCACAGTCTATTATGTTCCAGAACGTGAAAGGTCAGGCTTAAATGGAATTTTTCATTGTAAAAGTCACCTACATGAATGACACACAGTACTACCACAAGGCATTTGTAAAGCAGAATCCAGGATTATGGATGCACCATTTACTTCTGTTTATCCCCCAAACAGAAAACTGGAAAATATTTGCCTCCTCCAAGCCTTCAGCTTAAGAAATTTCCTGGAGCTCTGCGGGCTTTGGGGGCAGGCTGTCAAAAGAAAGAGAAAAGCCGGGAGCAAGTAGCACGGCTGCGGATTGAAATCCTACCCCAAAGTGTCGTTTTTTCGTCTTGGGATCCATTTCAGTGGGCACAAAAATGCTCTTTGCTTGGGTCTAGGTGCTGGCAAAGTGAGGTGTTGGCTGTAGCACGAAGTGCTGCAAGCACTGGGACGCCGGTGCGCCGGCGGGTGCTGCCGGTGCTCATTGCGGCCAGGAACTGCATGGTGCAGGTGCACGGGGCTCAGTGCAGGACCACGAGGCCAGCCATGGGGAACGGACCGATGGGACACGTCAAGTCTCACCACACAGCAGCTCACGAGAAGAACCAAGTGCTAAGGTCCACGTGTACACCACCGGGTTCCCCTCGCAGCATCCCATCCCATCCCAAACCTGCTCTCCCCAGGCAGAAGCCCCATCTCTCTGCATCATCTTTCAGATTTCTCTACACGCTCCTGATTTTTACTACGGGGATAAAAGAGTTTTGGAGGCAGACTCCTCTGAGGACTGAGGAGAAAAGGCTCAAGATGTGAGAGTCGGGCTGAGAGGGGAAAGGTTTTGGGGACAAAAGAACAGAGCCGCTTTGCCCTTTCAGGATCACGCATCCTGCTCTGGCTCACTGCAGAAGATCCAGAAGAAAGGGAGAGCCCTTTCAGCGTGGAAGAGCAGAGAAAGGTTCAGCACAGAGAGCAGCAGGAGTGAGAGCAGCCCTATTATCTGACAGAAGTAGAAATAAGACTGGGGGAAAGAATGACTTAAAAATAAAAGGAACATTAAAACCGATGTTTCCCGGAGCATACGTATGTGTGTTTCTTTCCATGAGGAGGGCATTTGGAGGGATAAGCAGGGTTAAAGAGCCTCATTCATCTTCCCCTTACAACTGTGCTGACTCAGAACCTGGTCAAACAAGTTTAATCTTTTTAGTGACAACAAAGAGAAGTGGAAGGAGGGTGGAAAGAAGCCAGCCTGGATGGGCAAAGAGGGAGAAAAAGAAAGCACAGAAAGAAAACTTCCCTTTTACAGCTTTCAGTTATTCGTTCCACCATGGAAATCTGGCCTGATGGGCTTAGGGAGAAAAACAATGTCAGTAGAGCTGTGGCTCTGCACCTGTGCTCTGCCCTGGTGCTGTCCCTGCAGGATGGTGGGGACCCAGTGGGGACGGCCCCAGCGCTGCCGCCCCGAGCCCAGGGCACAGGGACGGCGGTGGAGGGAGGGCGGCTGGGCAAGCAGGGGCAGGGCGACGAGGAGGTCTAAGAGGTCGCCAGCAGGGATGGAGCCAGACCCTCGTTATTCCCAGGCTCACATGCTGCCAGCAGCGCACGGCGCCTGCCCAGGTGCCAGCACCTCCCGCTTCCAAGGCAGCAGCAGNGTCTAAGAGGTCGCCGGCGGGGATGGAGCCAGACCCTCGTTATTCCCAGGCTCACATGCTGCCAGCAGCGCACGGCGCCTGCCCAGGTGCCAGCACCTCCCGCTTCCAAGGCAGCAGCAGCGACCGCCCAGCCAGCCGCGTGCTGACAGCCCTGGTATCCAGCTATTCCCTTGAAATACAAACCTCAGGCTCGGTCTCAGCCCTGAACATCTTTGAGCTCCCTGGGCCAGAAGAATACCAGGGCAGGGTAGAGAAACAGCCTTTGTCCTTTTTGGAGGAGAGCAGCACGAGGACACCGCCGTTGCGTGTCGCTTGAAATGGAGGCGTTCATCAGCGGCGCTGCTCTGTAAGGAAAACGGCCATCATCTACGAGGGAGAGAATACTTTAAAAAATCAAATACACTCTACAAAACAATCCTACACTGGCTGGAAGATGAGGTCTTTTTCATCCTTAATTTCTGTAATTCCCAGTCATGCTGAGTATGATGCATTCTCATTTATAATGTAAGAGTTAAGGTTGGGGCAACAATTATTTTCAGGATCCTATAATCTCAACTGTAAAATTTCACCCCAGGCTGAAAATGAAAGAGCAAATCCTTCACTTTGGCATGAGCTGCCTAAGACACAAAGCAGTTCCACTGCTAGTGAGTTACGCAAATACAAATGCACATTAGATTCCCCACTTAACATTTTTTTTTCTGATCTTGAGCCAAAAATAAGATCTGAACTGAAACATGAATTTTTCATTGCATGTTCCTGATTCAAGATGTAAAAACAGACTTCCGAGGCTGCAAGCATCTACCTGTTTTCACTCACCTCCAGAGCCCTGGAGATGGGTTTGCTGAGCACACACCCTGCAGACAGCTACATCATCTGACTGTGCTGCCGGCTGCTGCAAAGCCTCTCCGACATGGCTCACTCCAGTCCTGCTCCGGATCCGTACCTGGCTGCACGCTGCCAGTCGGCTCTAGAAATTAAAGGGAAAAAAAAAAAAAACTGGCTCAACACAGCAATATTAGCAAATGCTGCAAAACACAGACCTCCTTGGAAAGATCTGCACAACGACAACGGTGCGTGTAAACACAGGATCCCAGCTCAGCAGCTGGCGTGCAGAGCAGCATCTGTACCCAGCCTGGCCACAGTCTCTGCCGTTTGCTCTGGTTTGTGTTGCAGTGAGCTCTCCTGACTGAGCCATGGCGCTTTGGGAACACCCAGCCTCAGAGAGGAGATTTTTTGATGGGAGACTTCATGCTCTCCCGGGTCTGCTCTCCTCTAGACCTCAACGGGGTGGTTTTGGTCGGAAAGAAGATGCCCTGGCATGAGTGGGTTTTGCAAGGGCAGACTCACGAGCCCCGCAAAGCGCAGCAAACACCGAAACCGTGAGAGCCATCACGGATGCGGCAAGCATAGACCCGTGTGGATCGATGCCCACAGCAGGTCCTCGGCATCCGCCAACAGTAAAAAACCCACGCGTGCGGGGAAACCCGGCCATGGCGCGGTGTGGGCTCTGCTCCTTTGGTTCGATTTCTTTTTTTAGTTCTGTAAAGAAAAGCAGCGTTCGCTGCCGCTGGATCACTGCCCGGCAGGTTGGGCAGGAGTTGGGAGATGGGTTTGCTGGCAGCGCGCTGGGGACCCACACGCAGAGCCGCTGCACTCCTGTTCGAGCACGGGGATGCGGGAGGGGAGCCCGACAAGGCAAAAGGACTGAAGCACTTCTTTTGGTCATAAAATTTGATGCTGTTATGAGAGGCTGGGGAAACATTAATTACCATTATTGTTGCTCCAGCCATTAAAAGGAGCAATGGTCTCCGCTCTGGAGAGGTCTGCCCTGGTCTGATCTGGGAAAGCATCCCATGACAGCCCTTATGTACCTGCTTAAAATTCAGCTCATGTCAAAGTGCTACCCTCATTTGGGCTGGAGTAAGCAAGCGCTTAAGGGATTTTATTTTTTTTCTCCAAGCAGAGCCAGACCAAGGCCACACAGAGACAGAGCTGGGAGGAAGAACAACAGGGGACGCTTTTCTCTTTCAAAACGCCAAGATGCTTTGAAAGACACGGCAAGGCTGAGTCTGCAGGAGAGCCTGCGCCACGGCTAGCAGAGGACGGGCAGCAGATGCCACGAGGGAGGCCGGCCATGAGGGACAGAGGGAACCACCAAACTTAGTGCAGCTGCAGACAGCTGTGGGTGCAGCTGTGCTGGGGGGGAGTGGTGCCCGCCGTAGCTCAGGCAAGCGTGCCCAAAACGAGTTTCAGGCAAAACCCTTCATCTTCAGCTTAAGAGACTAAACGGCTGATCTAAACCAGGCCGACTGATTTACCTGGAGAGGATGGCGGCAGGGGCTGCTCCGTCTGCAGATGGCGAGAGTGGCAGCCGCAGCCGGCGGTGGTGAACACCGGAGTGGGACGTGGGCCGTGCTGCCGGTACCTGCCTCCAGCACTGGCCCTAAGAGTAGAGACGCCATCGCTGGNGAGCCTGCGCCATGGCTAGCAGAGGACGGGCAGCAGATGCCACGAGGGAGGCCGGCCATGAGGGACAGAGGGAACCACCAAACTTAGTGCAGCTGCAGACAGCTGTGGGTGCAGCTGTGCTGGGGGGGAGTGGTGCCCGCCGTAGCTCAGGCAAGCGTGCCCAAAACGAGTTTCAGGCAAAACCCTTCATCTTCAGCTTAAGAGACTAAACGGCTGATCTAAACCAGGCCGACTGATTTACCTGGAGAGGATGGCGGCAGGGGCTGCTCCGTCTGCAGATGGCGAGAGTGGCAGCCGCAGCCGGCGGTGGTGAACACCGGAGTGGGACGTGGGCCGTGCTGCCGGTACCTGCCTCCAGCACTGGCCCTAAGAGTAGAGACGCCATCGCTGGGTAGCTTGCAACAGCTCCGCGAGGACCTCCCCGGTGATGCTCGTGGTGTGAGAGGCAAGTCAGAGCACCGATTTCAAACCCGACTACAGTATTTACACACACGTGCAGAAGGCTGAGAGATGACAGAATTATATAATTTCCTTGGTACAGATTTGCTGCTCAATTTTGCAAAATGTAGCGTGTGATGCAGATTGCTATGAGTGTTTGTTTTTAAATACCAGATTAAATGGGCACATAAAATTACCGTAGCCTTGAGCTGATCCATTGCTCTATGACATTTAACGTTGGGTTGCATCAGTCATGCCATGTTGCATTGCATCACATAATGTAATGTGACATGACTGATGAATCCAGACCTCCTGCTCCATCACCAGGGAAGCCTCACCAGCCTGAGAGCCATTGCTCTGACCGATGGCGCAGCTGGTGCTGCCATTCCTCTGTGGGCTCTCGATCCAGACCCCCCCAGGATATGCAGGCATGAGGGAGGGACATGCAGGGTCACTGGAGCCTAAACGTGCCACAACAGGCTTTTTTTTTTTTTTTTTAGCGTCTTCTCTTAGCTCTGGAGTTGCTCCACAACATGCTCGCCTGGTGCTCAGCACCCTTGGTTCTGTCTCAGCCCCTAAGGAGCCCTCAACGCAGGAGGCTGCCGGCAGGGTTGAAATGCCTCCAGGCAGGCAGAGGGCTGCACACCCTAAGTGGGCTGATGAGATGGGGATGAATATCCACGCTAAGCTGCAGGGAAGCAAAACGGATTGGAGAGAGCATTAGCTAAATCCTCCGGTGAAAGGAGCAAGGGGGCTCGCTGTGCCGCTGATGCTACTTTTGAAGCATAGGAGATAATGCTCTTCCTTGGGCTGGGAGGGAGAAGGCAGCTCAGGGACCTTGTGCCGGCTGGCTGGAGGTGAAGGAGAGATGACAGGTGCTAAAGAGGCAGACAGAGCTGCGAAAGGGTGCCCTGCACCTCCAGTCTGTAGTAAACCTGTTCTGAGAGGGAGGTGAAGAAAATCACAGGTTTTTTCCCCCAAACCCATACAAAGATGAGCGACCGCTCTGCAGCACTAAGTCCACCTCCGCAGGCCCAGCTGTGCTGCAATGATGCAGCTCATCACTCTCCACGAGATGGAAATATTGCGCCTACACCCTGCGAGGACCCTCCTTCGCCCCCCAGCGCGGGCTGCACTGCTCGGCCCCCACGGCTTCTCGCTGCAGCCCACCTGCCTACAGCCCCTTCTGGGCACAGCCTGTAAATCAGATCAAGGAAATGATCTGAGCTAAAAATAACCCAGATACAATCTTTTAAACTGCCGGGAGGCAATCAAAATTATGATATTTAGGGATTTGCGTGCAGTAGCTAAACAAAGATTATCGTATTTAAATTAGCAAGGGAAGGAAGGTCCGTCCAGCAGGGCCAAGACAGCGGTCTGCACGAACACCCCGCTCGCTGCCCGGGCCAGCCCCTTCGCGGCAGAGCCAGGATGCAGCCAGTGCCTGGACTCAGCACCCCAGTCACACTCGGCAGAGAGACAGTTAATTGTAGTGAAATGGGAATGAACGAAGGGAGCCAAGTTGGCATTTAGTACTTGGAAGAAGTGTTATCCCTGACAGAGCGTGCATGACTGCCTTCCAGAGAACGAGTCGCAGGCGTGCAGGGCACATTCCCTCAGATAGCACTACATAAGCACAATTTATTCATCTACTACCACTCACATTATTTTTTGCAAATGATTATTCCCTGTGTGCGCCACTCCGCCTGGATGCTCATCAGTAAAGACACGGCCGGAGCGGTGTCAGCCTGTTTGCCGCCCAGCACGCCCACAGCAGCGCGCAGGGATACATCTAAACACGCGTGCTGGGAAGGGAACCGGCATCTCACCGTACCTGCTGGGTGCTTGCTGATCCTAACCCGGTGTATAAAGCCTCCTGGGATGCACAGGGTTTAGGCACCACAATGTGTGGGATGTAGGAGCGTCCTCCCCACTGAGCCCAGAGATGCGGGCTGGGACACGGGAGCACAGCAGCTGTCACGTGCGTACACCCCAAACCACCGCAGAAATGATCCCTGGAACATAAAGATCTGAACCAGAAAACTTTCCCACGCCCAACATGGGGTTAAGCTTTGAAATATGTTACCACAGGATTTTGCAGATGATAAAAATTTACTTGAGTTCAAGAAAAGAAAGGAAATGAGCAGGAGAAAATTCCCGCGTGGGCTGAGGCATCGTATCCCATCCTATCCCACCCCACCCAGTCCCAACCCATCCCAGCTCCTCCAGCCCCACCGCGGCGCTGGGGGCGGCGAGAGCCCTAGGGGCAGGTTTCCCTCTTCCTACGCGCTTCCCAGGGCTTCGGCCAAAGGCCCTCCCAGGGCCGGCAGCTCAGGCTGGCTGGCCCTTTGCTATGACCTGTTACGACTGCTCTTAAATCCTTAAAACAGCTTAGTTTAAATGTCAGTGAAAGATCACAGAGTAAGAGCACATCCGTACTCGGCTATCACGGTTCAGCTGACAGGAGGTGATTTGTTATGCTGCTGCAACTCGATCCTATCTCCGGCAAGTCCTCAGATGCCAACATTAGTTTTGAAAATGGGTATGGGCAGCCTGGACACCAAATGGCTTTGGAAAACTTTGCCCAGGATAGAGGCACCGCCACCAAATCCGCCTAAGACATAAAATCCCTCCTATCCCTTTATTGCCAGCAAAGGTGGGTTAAGCATCCCTCGGCGATCCTATACGCAGTGGTATGTTATTTAATACCCTTCCACAAAGCCAGGCAGGTCTCCCAGCCTGGCAGGTGGTGAGGGCTGTGGGGGGACGGGGCACAGGCAGCCCGTACACTGGGGCCGGGCTGCAGCCGAGCATGGCCACGGCCCAGCTCACCTATTTTCTGTGATTCTCTGGACACTGTAAGTAAAACCCATTTCTAAGGTCTCAAACCAATGAATTTTCCCAGAGGATCTTCACGCAGTTATTTAGCTCAAGTGTCTTCGTAATTGTGATAGATTGAGACAATTCGTCCCAGCTGTGCAGTGGGCAGGAGGGGCGAGAAGGAATGAACACGGACACCGGCTCGAGCCCCTGTAACGCATTTTGTTTACACCGGGGACGTTCATCAGGGCACAGTCTGTCCTCAGGTCAAGGGGGAGCNGATGAATATCCACACTAAGCTGCAGGGAAGCAAAACGGATTGGAGAGAGCATTAGCTAAATCCTCCGGTGAAAGGAGCAAGGGGGCTCGCTGTGCCGCTGATGCTACTTTTGAAGCATAGGAGATAATGCTCTTCCTCTGGCTGGGAGGGAGAAGGCAGCTCAGGGACCTTGTGCCGGCTGGCTGGAGGTGAAGGAGAGATGACAGGTGCTAAAGAGGCAGACAGAGCTGCGAAAGGGTGCCCTGCACCTCCAGTCTGTAGTAAACCTGTTCTGAGAGGGAGGTGAAGAAAATCACAGGTTTTTTCCCCCAAACCCATACAAAGATGAGCGACCGCTCTGCAGCACTAAGTCCACCTCCGCAGGCCCAGCTGTGCTGCAATGATGCAGCTCATCACTCTCCACGAGATGGAAATATTGCGCCTACACCCTGCGAGGACCCTCCTTCGCCCCCCAGCGCGGGCTGCACTGCTCGGCCCCCACGGCTTCTCGCTGCAGCCCACCTGCCTACAGCCCCTTCTGGGCACAGCCTGTAAATCAGATCAAGGAAATGATCTGAGCTAAAAATAACCCAGATACAATCTTTTAAACTGCCGGGAGGCAATCAAAATTATGATATTTAGGGATTTGCGTGCAGTAGCTAAACAAAGATTATCGTATTTAAATTAGCAAGGGAAGGAAGGTCCGTCCAGCAGGGCCAAGACAGCGGTCTGCA
Source organism: Steatornis caripensis (assembly GCA_013398225.1). Lineage (NCBI taxonomy): Eukaryota > Metazoa > Chordata > Aves > Caprimulgiformes > Steatornithidae > Steatornis > Steatornis caripensis. The sequence continues at coordinate 321,704 of VZSC01007239.1, forward strand.
CGAACACCCCGCTCGCTGCCCGGGCCAGCCCCTTCGCGGCAGAGCCAGGATGCAGCCAGTGCCCGGACTCAGCACCCCAGTCACACTCGGCAGAGAGACAGTTAATCGTAGTGAAATGGGAATGAACGAAGGGAGCCAAGTTGGCATTTAGTACTTGGAAGAAGTGTTATCCCTGACAGAGCGTGCATGACTGCCTTCCAGAGAACGAGTCGCAGGCGTGCAGGGCACATTCCCTCAGATAGCACTACATAAGCACAATTTATTCATCTACTACCACTCACATTATTTTTTGCAAATGATTATTCCCTGTGTGCGCCACTCCGCCTGGATGCTCATCAGTAAAGACACGGCCGGAGCGGTGTCAGCCTGTTTGCCGCCCAGCACGCCCACAGCAGCGCGCAGGGATACATCTAAACACGCGTGCTGGGAAGGGAACCGGCATCTCACCGTACCTGCTGGGTGCTTGCTGATCCTAACCCGGTGTATAAAGCCTCCTGGGATGCACAGGGTTTAGGCACCACAATGTGTGGGATGTAGGAGCGTCCTCCCCACTGAGCCCAGAGATGCGGGCTGGGACACGGGAGCACAGCAGCTGTCACGTGCGTACACCCCAAACCACCGCAGAAATGATCCCTGGAACATAAAGATCTGAACCAGAAAACTTTCCCACGCCCAACATGGGGTTAAGCTTTGAAATATGTTACCACAGGATTTTGCAGATGATAAAAATTTACTTGAGTTCAAGAAAAGAAAGGAAATGAGCAGGAGAAAATTCCCGCGTGGGCTGAGGCATCGTATCCCATCCTATCCCACCCCACCCAGTCCCAACCCATCCCAGCTCCTCCAGCCCCACCGCGGCGCTGGGGGCGGCGAGAGCCCTAGGGGCAGGTTTCCCTCTTCCTACGCGCTTCCCAGGGCTTCGGCCAAAGGCCCTCCCAGGGCCGGCAGCTCAGGCTGGCTGGCCCTTTGCTATGACCTGTTACGACTGCTCTTAAATCCTTAAAACAGCTTAGTTTAAATGTCAGTGAAAGATCACAGAGTAAGAGCACATCCGTACTCGGCTATCACGGTTCAGCTGACAGGAGGTGATTTGTTATGCTGCTGCAACTCGATCCTATCTCCGGCAAGTCCTCAGATGCCAACATTAGTTTTGAAAATGGGTATGGGCAGCCTGGACACCAAATGGCTTTGGAAAACTTTGCCCAGGATAGAGGCACCGCCACCAAATCCGCCTAAGACATAAAATCCCTCCTATCCCTTTATTGCCAGCAAAGGTGGGTTAAGCATCCCTCGGCGATCCTATACGCAGTGGTATGTTATTTAATACCCTTCCACAAAGCCAGGCAGGTCTCCCAGCCTGGCAGGTGGTGAGGGCTGTGGGGGGACGGGGCACAGGCAGCCCGTACACTGGGGCCGGGCTGCAGCCGAGCATGGCCACGGCCCAGCTCACCTATTTTCTGTGATTCTCTGGACACTGTAAGTAAAACCCATTTCTAAGGTCTCAAACCAATGAATTTTCCCAGAGGATCTTCACGCAGTTATTTAGCTCAAGTGTCTTCGTAATTGTGATAGATTGAGACAATTCGTCCCAGCTGTGCAGTGGGCAGGAGGGGCGAGAAGGAATGAACACGGACACCGGCTCGAGCCCCTGTAACGCATTTTGTTTACACCGGGGACGTTCATCAGGGCACAGTCTGTCCTCAGGTCAAGGGGGAGCAGCGGCGGGAGGCACATCCCTGGGCACCAGCTTGTGTCGAGGGCTGTACCGAGCAAGGCTAAGGACGGCAGCCTTCCCCTTTGGACGACCTGCAGGGCTTAAACGGCGAGGTCACCAGTCACTCCAGCTGACTGGCGTGATTTAAACGCCTCCCAAATCCAATCCTTTAAGAAACAAGGTAGAAAACTGTAGTAGTACCAGGAAAAGAAGTCGATAAGACACCCCAGGTCCTGAGAGTCAGCCAGCAGGAGCCGCAACGAAGCTGCTATAGCACAATCTGCTGTAAAGTTTGACGCTAAAAGAAAAAGAATTAAATGTATAATTTTACACAGCACTTAAAAAAAATCTATTTTCATTTTCAGAGATTGGATTTCCTCTTTGTCCTTCTCCCAGGTCATTTTCTCTCTACTCGGCCTTATCCCGGTGATTTCTCAGCACGCTTCCAGCAAGTGTGAATGGTGAGTTGCTTTGCAAACTCTGTTCCCTCTAGACTAAGATTATTATTTGCTATTGATTCATTGCATCCATCCACAAAGATGCATATTGCAAAACATCCAGAAGCAGTACAAGAAAAGCCATACTAAATACCATTAAAAATGTAAAGAACCAGTCATCCAGGCAAGACGCAGGATATGAGCAACAGCATCAGGCTGTGGCATCAGCTCTCAGCTTTCCTCCAACAAACCCTAAGGAATCCGAGGCAGAAGAAGAGAAAGAAAAAGCTAGTGTCGCATCCTGGCCTTGCCCACAAAAGCCATTCCACGGGAGCAAAGGGAGCAGACCTGGTAGGAGGTAACAGCAGCGGGTCCAACTTCTCCCCGGTCCAGCCGACGAAGGGGAATACACCATGGTGTGCATCATGGCAGCGGGGAGAGACCCCAAATCTCCTAAAGCCCAGCCTCAGGTATCCCGCTCTGCTTGCTAGTGATCTAGAGCAAAACCACCTTCCACTCTGTGTAACCCTACAGCTGCCCGAAGCCACAGATGATGTAAATTCCTAACAGACGACCGCACTGAAGGACCTTGTTGTGAGAGCATCCCCAAAATCAGACTTGCTGAGAATGCAGGCAGGACGCCGAGGGCCTGAGCCCTCCGCCGCAGCTTCAGGGAGGTGAGGGAGCCCGGCTGCCCCCGGGCAGGGCTCGGGCATGGGGGGTCACCGAGACGGCTCCTCTCTGGGAAGAGCAGCAGAAGGCACTTCCCCACCACCTTGGCTCTCCCGGTTGCAGTCCAGACATGCAATTTAAAGCTTGTCTTTGCAGACTCGCCTCTACCAGCTCCGCTTTGAGCAGCACCTCACAGTGATGCTCCAAGGGCACTCAGAATTTCCCCGTCTCCCTTCCCCTGGCCAGTTCCTCCAGGGCTCACATTGCTTCTCATCATGTGTATATAGAAAATGAAAGGAAGGGGGAAAATACATGGTTCGCTGTATATTCCAAGCAGAAAAACCTATGTACACAGAGCTAATCTAATTCGGGGCTTTGTTTGCAGGAGTTTAATATTCATAATGCACCTATTTTTATTTTAGTGTTACCCATGAATATAACTGAATAATTGCAGCTGATTAAAGACAAAAAAGAAAGGAAATGTTAACTCTGAGACAAACAAACACTGACTGTATGGTAAACAGAAACACTCAAGGATTTAATTCCCTGAATAAGAGAAGGGAGGAGGCTGCAAGAGCAGAGAGCTCCTGCCGTTGAATTCCTCAGAACCGATTGCAGCTCATGTTCCTGGTTGTACTTTCCTACAAACAATTTATGGTGCTAATGTAGTTTTTGCTGTACAAATGGTCATGGCCCCAGTATAATACTGGAAGATTTTCCTTTTCCTATCAAATAGAAAACTGAATTCATGTCTTCCCTCCTGTGCAGGACATCTCTGCCTCTGCCGCAGCTTGCACGGGAGGCTCGTGTCCAGCTGAGCCAGGCAGGCTGGGACAGCTTCAGCAGGGCAAGGGAAAAGCAACGTCCAGGGGATGGGAAAATGGCACTGGGAAAAAAATCCCTCTCCCTCCACTTTTCCGTGCGCTTGACCCTGGCCCTCACACCTCGGCACAGGGAGGTGCTACCGGCACAGGGAGACGTGCCGTGCCCTGCTGCATCCCCCTGCCCTGCGCGGGGAGCATCCTTGGGTCCTTCTTCTTTACGGTGCCAAACTGAAGGCCTCTCTGTCAGGCAGAAAACTTGGAAACAATGCAACTGATTTTCTGACTTCTGGTCAGATTTACCACCAGATTTAACACCCTACATGTCGTGTCCAAAATACAGGCTCTAAGACGATAAGGCATTTATTGTTACCGTTTATTTTATTATACAACATTACAGCCATTCGAGATAGATTTTATCCCCTGGCAGTTTCAGGAAAGTTTTTTCCCTTGTATTCATTAGAAGGAAAATAAAGTGCTTGCAAAAACTGGGAAATCCCAATTTCAGTTAAATTGAGAGCATTTCAGGGACTTCACCTTCAAGAAGGCAGCAAGATAATTTACATTCTGACCTAGATTTCTAACCCAAATGTATTTGCCTGAATGTGAAATGACATTTCACTTGCTCGAGGGTTCTATTTATTTCTTTAATTATCAAAGAAAAGGGGTGGAGAGGGGGGAAGGCTCTCTTTCTCAGATCCTACCTAAAGAGTTGGGAAGAATCATAGAATCATAGAATCATAGAATCATAGAATGGTAGGGGTTGGAAGGGACCTCTAGAGATCATCTAGTCCAACCCCCCTGCTAAAGCAGGTTAGCCTAGAGCAGGTTGCACAGGAACGCATCCAGGCGGGTTTTGAATCTCTCCAGAGAAGGAGACTCCACAACCTCTCTGGGCAGCCTGTTCCAGGGCTCTGTCACCCTCACAGTAAAGAAGTTCCTCCTCATGTTCAGG
>VZSC01007239.1:326320-352547 GCA_013398225.1 Steatornis caripensis
CAGCCTGTCCAGGTCACGCTGAATGGCAGCACAGCCTTCCCGTGAGTCAGCCGCTCCCCCCAGCTTTGTATCGTCAGCAAACTTGCTGAGGGTACACTCTGTCCCTTCATCCAAGTCGTTGATGAATACATTGAACAGGACTGGACCCAGCACTGACCCCTGGGGAACACCGCTGGTCACAGGCCTCCAACCAGACTCCGCACCACTGATCACAACCCTCTGCGCTCTGCCATTCAGCCAGTTTTTGACCCACCTCACTGTGCGCTCATCTAAGAAGTAAGAGAAGAGACTAATTCTCTGGCCACACATAAATGGGGGAAGAGTGGTCCCCGAGAGGTCACCGTGCCCACACATCTGCTTCGTGTGCTACGCAGGTCCAAAGGCTGTCGCTGAAGCTCAAGTCTAGCTTCAGCAAGTGATTTTGCCCAATAGGACCTCCGCCCATGGTCACCCTGTGCTCTCGTCCGTGTGGCACCAGGAGCTAAGATGACAATGGGAAAGTCCAAAGATGTTTGAAGATGTTTGGGTTCGTTTGAGGCACTTCCCAAATGTTTCCAGAAAGCTGGAGTCCCAAACAATGTGAAACCAAAGTTTTTGCATGTAGGAAAAAATACTATCTCCATCTATGGGAGAGCCCATGAAATAGCTCTGGAAGACCTTCAACCACAGAACAGTTTGCCTCCACAGTCTGGGAGCTTCTGGGTTTCTTCCCCAGCTAATTCAGCACTTCAGTGCTGAGAAGGGCCAACAGTTGTTGTTTTGCAGGGTGGAGGAGAGCAGCAGCCAGCAACAGAACAGGCAGAGAGGGGAGTGCTGGTGACCCCATGCCTCCTACGGGCACCCCCACATCTCCTCCTGAACCCTTGCTTACGCGCTCCTCTAACTCACGGCATTGCTGTTGCCCTTATAAATGTCTGATCTCGCCAAGAACAGCACTGCATAGTGTGTGGCACCTAGTTTCATGCAACAGTCTTTCCCTGCTCCTCTTCTCCGTCTGCACATTTCTGATGGAGTCATACTGTGTCGGATGGTTTCGTGCTCCAGAGGAGCGAGGGTAGCAGCAGCAGATCTGAGTCAGACAGCGGCAGGACCCTCCAGCAGGTCCTTTGAAGCTCCCCACCTAACAGACTCTGTCTAAGGTATGTAGGGAGGAAGAAAGAGCCTTAATATTGCACCACAGAGCTAATCATCATAGAGAAAAGCCTTTGTGCATTGTGAAGTGCAGGTCAAAGCAGCTCAGCTCGAGTGCAGTCAACAACCCCTTGTTCTGACACAAACAGATGCTCATCACACAGAGACAGATGAATGGAAAAAGCTGGAGAAAATGACATAATCACAGAGTAGCACCTTTGAATATGAGTGTGCTAAGATAAAACTTGCCCCTGCCCTCCATCCGCTTACCGGCAGGTCCCTGGAATAGTTATGCCTGGTACATGACAAGAATCTAGTCATTAGCTCTGTATTTGCTGGCAGACAATGCCTGACCTCCTGAATTCATCTGGCTAAGAGGTTTATTTTCCTCTACTTTATTCCTGACAGTGCCATCTTTCAAAAGGCACACATTTCTCCATCCTAGAAGCAGCATGGTCCCTCTGAGGACAGGAGATGTTCAGAAAGATTTTCAAGTGAACTGCCTGAAGTGCACCTTGACTCCTCTCGCTGGGGACCTGTTCCTCAGGCTGCATTTGTCCACCAACGCCATTTAGGAGCCATTGGGAGCTAAAAACTCCCTTACGGCAACTACGGCGTGTCTCCGAGGAGCCCCTGCCTCTTGGCTTTGCTGCTGAGCTTCTTGCCATCACGGTCAGCCCCATCCTTGCAGCCTGTAGCTGTCACCGGCGGCTGCTGGAGATGGCCCCAGCACTCACGTGGCTGAGGCTGTCCCTGCGCCTGTGCCTGCGCCCCGCAGCAGCCCTGTATCTTGGCACTGGCCGATAATCACCCCGAGGGGCTGCGAGTGCCCAGTTCTTTACCTCCAGCCATTCCTCCCCTGTTCCGACTCCGGAGACGCAGGGTTCAGCCCTTGCGTGTGACGCATCTGGGCGATGGGTGGATAATGAGAGGGCGTTTGTGCTCCATGGATCTCCCATTGTTCCCTGCTCTTTGTCTTCCCGTCCCACGCTCACTGGCCACCTGCCTTCCTCCCCGGCCTTTTGAAGAGGGATTCTTTGCTTCCCTTTGTTGTTCTCCCTGCCCCAAGCTGCCCGCGTCGCTCCGACCTCTGAAAGGAGCCAACAAAGAGGCAGGGACGCAGCCCGTCCAGGATGGGGAGCACCGTGGCACAGGAGAAGGGGAAGAACAAGACTAGGCAGTAGGCAAAGAGTGGATCTCCCATGATAAAAGCAAGCAAAATATAACAAACACAGCAGAGGAAAAGCGTGACAGCAAGCCCGCCACTCATTGCAGGGAATATTCATACAGCCGAAGCTCCTCGTAAATTATACGGGAGCTTCTTGAGGAGAAAGGTGGTGAGTGTGGCCAGCGCCTTCCCCCACCGGCCCTGGCCACTGCGCCCAGGCACCAGGCAGCGGCTGGACCATGCGTGTGGCCACGCTCGCCTCCCTCCCTGCGCTCCCGTGAGCTGCACGGCGCCCCGTCACAAGCACCAAGGGCTGCGGCTGGGACGTGGCTCCGACCCAGGCGGGCGGGGAGGCAGGCAAGGTTGCACCTGGTCGGAGCTCCGAGTGGGCTCANATCTTGGCACTGGCCGATAATCACCCCGAGGGGCTGCGAGTGCCCAGTTCTTTACCTCCAGCCATTCCTCCCCTGTTCCGACTCCGGAGACGCAGGGTTCAGCCCTTGCGTGTGACGCATCTGGGCGATGGGTGGATAATGAGAGGGCGTTTGTGCTCCATGGATCTCCCATTGTTCCCTGCTCTTTGTCTTCCCGTCCCACGCTCACTGGCCACCTGCCTTCCTCCCCGGCCTTTTGAAGAGGGATTCTTTGCTTCCCTTTGTTGTTCTCCCTGCCCCAAGCTGCCCGCGTCGCTCCGACCTCTGAAAGGAGCCAACAAAGAGGCAGGGACGCAGCCCGTCCAGGATGGGGAGCACCGTGGCACAGGAGAAGGGGAAGAACAAGACTAGGCAGTAGGCAAAGAGTGGATCTCCCATGATAAAAGCAAGCAAAATATAACAAACACAGCAGAGGAAAAGCGTGACAGCAAGCCCGCCACTCATTGCAGGGAATATTCATACAGCCGAAGCTCCTCGTAAATTATACGGGACCTTCTTGAGGAGAAAGGTGGTGAGTGTGGCCAGCGCCTTCCCCCACCGGCCCTGGCCACTGCGCCCAGGCACCAGGCAGCGGCTGGACCATGCGTGGGGCCACGCTCGCCTCCCTCCCTGCGCTCCCGTGAGCTGCACGGCGCCCCGTCACAAGCACCGAGGGCTGAGGCTGGGACGTGGCTCCGACCCGGGCGGGCGGGGAGGCAGACAAGGTTGCACCTGGTCGGAGCTCCGAGTGGGCTCACAGCACCCCTCAGCAGCGGCCAAACCTGAGCATGACCTGCTACAAGTACAACTGGCAGCACATGTCTGTCAGGAGGGGATGCGGTTTCTGTATCTCTCTTGCATCGTCTGGAGCTGTTAGCATCTGTACAAAACTCAGTGGTACCTCTTTCTGCCATAACAGTGGCTGCACGAGGCTGCAGGGACTCCAGTCCTGCTTCCAAGGAGGGATAATCCCTCCTTTGCAAGCGAATGTCTCGTGCCCGCATGCCTCAGCAGGACCCTGCCTGGCCGTGGCCAGCGGTCCTGCAAACACCCTTCTCCTTGTGCAAAGCCTCGGGGTGCAAAGCAGCCCCAGTTGGCATCGTCTTCCCGCAGCTCTCCTGCCGAGGAGGAGGAGCGGCCGCTTGGGCACCGCTGGGCACGGTCTCAGCTGGCACCAGCCATGAAGAGCAGAGCCACGGCAAGGAGCGGGTTGGCAGCGCCGGTCTGTTCTCATGTGCAGGAGCCACCTCCAGCCTGTCCTGGGAGACAGGGTGTCTCTGCTTGGCGCATACTCCTGCGCTGATGTATGATCAGGACAGAAGAAAAGTTTCTACACAGGCATAAAACCAGCACACTAAAACAAATAACTCTCCATTCAAGCCTGCGGACTGTGAACGTAGTTAAGGGAGTAAGTTGCTCCCAGCTACGCTGAGCCCTTCTGGCCCCAGCCCACAAACGTGTTTGTGAAAACGCCTGCAGGTCACAGCCTGGTTCACCATGCCTCACCTGATGCATTCCAAAATACCAACCCCTTCAGGCAAAAATCATGGAACTGAATTAACTATGGTAATCAGCTCCACGCATTTCTCCTACCAAACCCAGGCAGCGCAGTTCCCGTCGCCCGCAGAGCCACGCTCTACACCGAAACAGCCCCGTCTGGCCGGCTGCTGCTGCCCGGGCTGCCACTGGCTTTGCAGCGCGACCCTTCCAGCCCTTCCCACCCAAGAAAGTCTGTGTAGATGCTGCACTGCTGCAGGAGATAACTGCTGCTGGGAAGCTGCTTTACACTACATGGAGCACTTGCATGCAAAAAGGCTTACAAAAAGCTGCTATAAGGAAGCTACTTATTGCCGTAGCTCCAATCTAGTAGAAATATAACGTGTACCATAGCACGCATCTGGTAAGACCTAGCAGTATAAGGTTTATTTTTTACCTAAGTTATTTTTTACCGCCTTCTGGTCCTTGATTTACCCTGCATGGGAGGATTCATACACTCCAAAGAGCCTGCAAAATGCTTTGCAGAAGAGTGCAAAACAAGGGCAAAACATTTAGCAAAAATGAAACACGCAGGTGCGTTCGCCACACCGACATTTGGGGCTCCCGTAACCTAGAGGGCTGGGGGTGGCTACCCAGGGATGTGGGAAGGGCTGCAGGGAGCACAAGAGAAGGGAAGGAGGCAGCTGGGGTGGCCACCCTAGTAGCTCCAAGCCCAGCCCCCCCCCCTTGCAGTGCCTGCGGTTGGGACTGCAGGCAGGACAGGCAGGCGACTGCAGGACAGGCAGCAGGAAGTCTGGGAAAAGCATCGCCTTGGCTTGCTCAGCCTACAGCTGTGACCTGCCCGGCACGGGGACATTTCCCTATGTGCCCCCCGCAGCCCAGAGACCTGGTGGGGAGATGCAGCTCACCCCTGGCCTTGGCCATGACGGGAACCAGCGGCCTTGGCCAGCACAGAGGCTCCCTGCTGGGGAGGGGAAGGACAGCAGGGCCAACCGCCCTCGAGGACTTTGGCGTGTGCTCCTCACCATCACTAGCAGGGACACAGCTGCGGCGGTGGGAATTTGTCATCAGAAATCTCCCGGTGTCAGCAAGGCCGCATGAAGAGGGGGGGGCAGGGGGAATTTCTTCCCCAGCCCAGACCTCATCCCATTAGCACGTCCTGGTTCCCGTTCCCACTCTGTTAGCACATTATCCCCCTGCACCACATCCCAGGGCCCCGGGAAGCAGCCGGCGGGCGAGCGCTCTCACCCTGTTCAAACCAGGGAGCTGCAGCAAAAGAAAGGGGAGCAAAACCCAAGCATCCTTTCACTGCCCGGCCAGACGCTCGGCTCTGGATGATCAAAGCCTCGCCGAGGAGCGGCTCTCCATGAGAGTTTATCCGGGAAAGTCTGATGGAACGGAAAACACGGTGGGGGGTGGGGGGGGTGGGGATTAGCCCAATTTCCTCAGGAAATGAGGCTGGTTGAGTCACAACTATTTGTCACAGTGCCTAACGAATTCTGGAGCCCTTTGGCCAATTTCAGACAAAATTGACTGAAAGGGGAGTCCTCAAGGTATCAAGTTCCTTGGAGCTTTGGGGGGCGGCAGTCCCAGCTGCAGAGCCTGCTCCGAAGGGGACTGCGGGAACCGGACCTCACCGTTCCCACCACTCGCAGGACTCCTGGCTCCAGCCTCACTGACGCGACCCAAATCAGGAAATCCAAGGGGGAGGCTCATCCGAGTGAAACACCCAAAATTCCCTCTGCAGCACATCCCTGGGGAGCGGGGACGCCACGATGGGCCACATCTCCCTGGAGAGGCAGTCAGCAGGAGCAGCCTGCCGTGCCCGGAGAGGAGTTTGCTCTGCTCCAGCCCGCAGTTTGCTGATTTATGTTTAAAACACAGACAATTAAATTACATGGGAGCTGATGCTGCTTAATGCATAAAGGCAGTGAAACGCCAGGCCTCATCGGGTTGCCACGTAAATCACAATGGTTAAGCGGGTAACTGAAAGCACACGTAGCAGGGGCTGAGCACGCGTCACCCAAAACTCCCTGCCGGCAGCCGAGCCCAGAGGCGTTTGCAAGGATGAGCAGGGCTGAAGGGGAGCAGCCGCACCAGGGCACGGCCGGCAGCGAGTGGGCTGGCACGGGGGGCTTGACCCCTCCCGGGGGTGGGGGGGTGTTTTGGGGATGACACCCCAAATCAGACAGAGCCACATGGAAGGGAGAGCCAGACTCCAGCAATTTACACACCAAGCCAGGTTCCAGTGAACTAAAATTAATATGAATAAAGGACTAATAAGAAGAGATGCTGTGAGGATGGGTGGGAAGGGAATCGCCAAGCATCCTGCTAGGGAAATAGCATAAATTCTGCTGAGCTCCAGGCCGTTCCCTGCAGAGCAGGGTCCCGATTGCCTCCTCGCCCCAGCCACATCACCCTGCCCTGGCCCCAACACCGGTGCTTGGCTGGTGGGCTGCTGAGCCGGGTCAAGCCGCTGAACACCAGCCCAAAAACTAAACCCGCAAATTACAGTCCCGTGCCGGCGATGGAGCACAGGCTGCTTCGGAGGCAGCGAGNCCAGTGAACTAAAATGAATATGAATAAAGGACTAATAAGAAGAGATGCTGTGAGGATGGGTGGGAAGGGAATCGCCAAGCATCCTGCTAGGGAAATAGCATAAATTCTGCTGAGCTCCAGGCCGCTCCCTGCAGAGCAGGGTCCCGATTGCCTCCTCGCCCCAGCCACATCACCCTGCCCTGGCCCCAACACCGGTGCTTGGCTGGTGGGCTGCTGAGCCGGGTCAAGCCGCTGAACACCAGCCCAAAAACTAAACCCGCAAATTACAGTCCCGTGCCGGCGATGGAGCACAGGCTGCTTCGGAGGCAGCGAGCCCTCATGCCTGTGCTGAGCGATGCCGCTGGCTCAGCCACAAGGCCAAAAAGAGGTGGAGAAGAGCACGGTCCCAGCTGCCAGTCACATCAGTATCCTTTGCAAATCACCATCCAAGCCATGCCAGGATTTTCTCCTGCAGGGAAGTGTTTGCTGCTCTCCAGGACAGAGCCCGGCCCGGGACACATCTGCAGATGTGCCAGTGCCCCGAGTGCTGCCTCAGAAACAGGCCAGAAGCCACCAAAACTGTTGATGCTTTGCTTCACTTGCCCTTTCTTAACAACTCTGAGCACCATACTTTTGCTGCTCATTAATTAACCCGTTGTGACGAAGTAGCTTTCCTGTCATATGGTGTGGAAAAGGAGCTGAGTGCAGCGGGGGGGAAGGCATGGGAGACCAGAGGAGCAGCTCCTCTCAGCAGGAGCGAAGGAACGCCTGGAGCTTTGGGGATTTCATGGGAAATGTTAGCACTGCCAAAGGTCACCCACTTCTGTGAGAGCTCCACAATTCAAACAAGCAGCCCTCGCAAGCCAATTAGCAGCAAATGTGACAGATCTGGATTTTATTTATGTAGCATCTAGCAAACAAAACCAGATTTCAGCCCCATCTAACAGGGATACGGAGGCTGTCAGGCCAAGCACCGGGTAACCTCGGCCCGCTCGGTGCGTTCAGCGTGTTCGCATGAGTGTTAGGTCATTTACAGCACTGCAGGCTGTGGCCAAAAGAACACCCTGCAAATTACCGCCAGTGCCACAATGACATTCCCAGCCCATCCTTGGGCATATGAAATTACTAGGTAGTCAATTTAAGCTGAGAGAAAAAGGAAACCCTTTTTCACACAGAACACAATTACATGGTACAGTTTATTACCACCAGATGTTGCATAGCCAAGAGCACAAGCTGCTTCAAAAGAGACCAGACATTCAAATGGGCGAGCAGACCAGCTGGCTACCAAGCCTGGCAGCCTGGCTGCCATCCCTGACTCGGGGCATCCTTGTGCCCCTCGCTGCGGGAAGCCAGCAGGCTCTGCCATGGGAAAGCTCAGTCCTTGTTTCGGAGACCTTCTCCCTTGGCCAGTGTTGGAGGCTGAGCATGGACCCAAGTCCTGAGCTGGGCTGGGCTGGCACAGCCACCCTCGTGCTCTGCTCATGGGTGGGAAGGTGCTGAAGAGCAAACTTGGAGTCAATGGCAGGAGTTTGCAAGGGATCCAGCTGTGCACTGCAAGGGCAGCATTTGAGTGATCTAAAGATCCAGGCATCAACCAAGCCTTCCTGGTTGGGGGTAGCTACCTGCAGAGGATGTCAAGTTTTTTCTTGAAATCAGAATAACGTGCAACAAGCCAGCTCATCCTCACGGCTCAGAGTGTAGGCTCCTCTAGGGTGCTGCAAGCAGACCCTGGGGATGAGTTTCGCATGCCTTGGCCAGACTGGCACCGCTGGGCACCAAGGGCTGGAAGCCATCCTGGCCGAAGAGAGCAGGAGCCCATCCCCGACAGCCTGCGCAGGCCACCTCGCCTTGCACTCCAGGCGGGAAGGCCTGGCCAGGCATGGGGTTCACACCAGTGCCCCCCACAAACCTCTCCACACCAGAGGACAAGCAAAACTACTCTATCCCCTTTGTCACCAATTTAAATCCAACGTGCTGCTGCTTTGTCCACGCTGTGAGCTGCTCAGCAGCAAAAGCACACGGTGCTGTTGGATTAATCACTGCCACTCACTGGTGTGGTTCACACACACATCAGCCCAGCAGGAGTAGTACCGAGCTTTGTCATTGCAGAAGTACTTTTCAAATATACATATAACAAACCTCACATCAAAGATCCTGAAAGAGAAACTTCTTTCAGATGATATCCCAGGCTCAGCCTCTACAGAGCACAAACAGAAAGGATGAATGATGCTGGAAACAACAAAGAGAAGTAAATTGTCTCCTCTGGATGAACTCAAGCTTAAAATCTCAAAAAGGAACTTGTCTTGCCTTTGTCTCCGCTGAAAATCCACCTCCTGCCTGGACAATACGTGGCTGTTCAGGAGGCAAGAGGCAGCCGGAGAGCTGGGCTGGAGCCTGGTCAAGCTCTATTTACAACCCCCTAGATCACCAGGGAAACAATAGAACCTGAGCATTTGCTTTGATCAGCCTATTCATATCTCCATCATATTAATGTAATACGTTAATTAATAGCGATAGGTCACGCTTCTGAGGTGCCTTTTATTCAACAATCAAGACAACTCTACCAACGCTCATCCGCACCCTCTCAGCAGCAAGGGTCTCGTCTCTCCCTTCTAGACAATTAAACAGAGGAAGAGGGAATCTAGGCTGCAAACGCGCCTGGGATGCCAGGCTGAAACAGGCTTTGCAGGGCGGCACTCGGACACCAGCGGATGGTTCGTATAGTGAAATGCCCAGCACGCCTGGCATCCTGCTGGAGCCGGCCAGAGCAGATCGAGCTTCAAACCCTCGCTGCAAACCCCTTGTGCTGCAGGCCCTAGGTGGCAAATGTGTGGTGGCATCATCAGGGTCCCTGTTCCCAGGGCAGCAGGAGAACAGGCGGCGCTGCTCTCCAAAAGGCAGCAGTGAGCCAAGGCTGGGAAACACGGAGCAACACCCGAGCAACACCCAGCCACCATGTGTCACTTAAAGAGAGGCATCCCCAGCCATTATATAAATTGCTGATTCGCCATTTAACACTTTAGCATTAATATTTATTGCAGCATGTTCACAATTGTAAAGATCTTCATTTAAAATGTTTTGTGCCTCACACCCTGTCAGCAGGGAAAGCACTATAAGGCAGAAAGCAGGCTTGCAGGCTCTAATGCAAACTGATGGCTCCAACTTCAGAAGGGAAGCCTATTTCCAGCAGGAACATCTGCTCTCTGCGTGGAAAGCGGGTACCTAGTCGAGAAGGCTGGGAGCAGATGGAACGGGAAATATTCTCCTCCTCTTGTCGCAGAGCCACGGCGAGCGAGGTTCACCACCTCACCAGACTGCCTGCTGGGTGGTGCGGCCGTCCTGGGCTGCATCCCCACGCTTTCTTCTCTTGCAGGCAAGGAGTGGGGCGATGCGGCAGAGGAAGCGTTTCAATTGTTCGGTGCAGCAAGAGAAAATTCAATTTAGATGTGGTGCCAGAAGCCACGCCGCTGGTGGTGACACCGTTCTCCGTCTCTCGCATGCCTGCAGAGCCTCAGTCAGTCTGGTGAGGAGAGGTTTGCATGGTCTGCACCACCGACGTCAGGGAAGGTGAGAACTGTCTGCGCATCAGGAGGAGGAAGGAGGAGAGGTTGTGCTGAACCAGGCAAGGGAAAGGTGAGAGGACCGTGATGCAAAATAAAGATTGAGGTGGAAAAGTGAGAAGAACTTAATGCTAAGATCTGTTAAACCTCCCTCTTGCAAAGCCTTATGCAGGTGCTTAACTTTGCAGGCTGTGAGTAATCCAATTAAAGTTGTTAAATCCCGCAGAGACTTAAATTCAGGGGAATTAATGACAGCGCGCAAAGTTAAGCATACGCTTACTGGGTGAAATAGTGTGAAAAAGACTCCTTAGGAGAGAAAGCTTCGTGACTCGGAACTTTTAGAAGTGGAAAAAACCACCATCAAATATATCAAGAAATAATCTTGCACTGGGTTGGAAGAAACGTTTGATGTGACCTAAAAGTCTCTTCCATCTCCGACTTCTATTAGTCTGTGACAAGACTTAAAAGGTCATCTAGTCCACCCCTTTGCTAATGCAGGATTATTCCCCACAGCACAGTGCCTGTTACTTTGTCCAGTCCAGTTTTAAATGAAAAGCCTTGCAAAATTTCCTCTTCCCAAGGACCATTATCCTCCCAATTCTAATGTGTTTCTTTTTGTCAATAGTTCTGTCAGTATAATGAAATCCTCACTGTGCTAAATTGCTAAAAAAGATCTAAAAGTCGAATCTTCTTCTAATATGACATGAAAGTGCTAGTATAAAAATAGGATTGTATTAGCGATTCTCCGCTGTATTGTATTAACATCCTATTTCACTTAAGAGAGGCAGGACTGAATTATCTGCGGATTCTTCCAGCCACTACTCTTACAAAGCTGTGTATTTGGGGTTCAGAGCTGCATGACTTCCCGTTAAAGCAATACAATAAAATCCTATGCTGCATGCAAAATGCTGAGGCAGGAGTTTAGGGCATGTACCAAGCGCAGAGCCTGAACCCGCGCTTCCTTGCACCCAAGCAAACTCCACAGGCTCTGCGAAGCCGCTGGGGATGTGGGAAGATAGGATGTGGAAGGCAGGCGGGCAAGACTTGAGGCCTCAGGGGTAGAAAAAAGCACAAGCAAGAGTCTAAGAAAAACCATGGTGGAAGCGCGGTGCGGAGGTGGGATGGGGATGGGACTCTTGTTTCTCTCGTACACAGGCCAGGGCTCCAGAGCAGCCCAGGTGAGAAGCGGAAAGAGCTGGAGGCAGAGACTGTGCAAACTCAATACAATCAAAATGGGCATTTGTAGCCAATTTTGAGGGCGTGCCAAGAAATTCAGCTGCCAGGAGGAGGACTGATGCTCATGGCACACTTCAAGGAACGAACCTCCTCACATCCTTCGGAGAGCAGCTAGGGATGGGGTGAAGAAGTAGAGGGGTTTGGGACCGGCACCAAGCCAGTTTCTCAACCAGGAGGCGCGACAGGTAGTGCCTGAGCAAGCCAAAAACAGAGGCGATGCTCTGAGTGCTCTCAACCACCGTCAGCGTGGCCCCGACCCCAGCTCATGGCAGTTTGAGCGAAACCTTTGCCTGCTGCTTGCTGGCAGGTACAGGTGCTTTCCAGCTGACTGTGGCCTCAGACGAGCATTTAAACTAGCAACTTCACACAACCCGCCAGGAGTCCACAGAATTTAATCCATTTTTGCATTATTTTGCAATAAAACCTGACACTAATGTAGCCCTATTTTTTTCCTAAAAACCAAGTCTGGATTCTTTGAAAGCCTCTGAGCTTCAGCAAAGCTGTTCATAGCATCCCATTTACCAGGAATCTGGAAAAAAACAGTTTCATGTTGTTTCAGCCCCATTCTAGTCGCCATTCCCAGTATGTTCTGCAGCCGTGCCCTCCCTGGGATTCACAGGGACTTATTTTCCCAACACATGCTCCCTCGTTGCTATTCTTTTTCTTCTTCTTTTTTTTTTTTTTTTTACTGCATAGCAGAAAGCTATTGAGTAGAAAGCCAGTGGGAAGCCACAGCTATTGTATCTCCGGTTTAGTTCCTTATCTGCTGAGGAGTCCTTTTGTGCTTGTGTTGAGGAAGGACATGCAGACAGCGCCTTTTATCACCAGCACGGCATCTCCGGAATGAAAGGAAAGGCAGCGGGGATGCAGATGTGACGTTAAAGTATAAAAATCCGCCATATGGTAACGATTGCTTCAGCTACAGTCTGGTCAAGATGTTGACACTTTGGTTATGAAAAGCAATATGTATCTCTCTCTTGGTGGTTTCTGTTCAAATTAAATGTTTTGTATCAGGCAGAGAACTAATAACGCGCCAGGTTTTCCCTCGACGGAGGAGTAGTAACAAATACGGAGTAATGTGAAAGCTGACTTGAAAATTACTATTCCCAAAGATGCAATAAGTGTAGAGATAAGATTTGCTTAGAGGACTCGAATGAGATAAATGCTAAAGGTGCTGCTGGTGGGAAAAGAGTCCAAGGGGAATGGGCAAAAGCAAAAAAGTAGCATTTAAAAAATACAGTCTGACCTGTGAACATTTCTGTTAACACCGAATACCTCGTGGACACCAGGCACAGCTTCAGCCTTCTGCAAAACTCCCTCCTTCCCGCAGCTAAGCGTAAGCGAAGAACCAGGGAAAAAAAGGGTATCTGGGTACACACCGTTGTGCTTTCAAGCCAAAACAGCAAGGCGTGCCTTTTTCAGTGCCTTTGAAAGGGACGAGATGCCCCCAACGCGTATGCGTAGACACGTGTACGGAGGCAGGGCGTGCTGCAGGGGAGCCGCTCTGCGGGCAGCAGCCAGGGCTCAGGCACGGACCCCGCGGCTGCGGATGTGCTGGGGGTGGCGCGGAACCGAAATCGCAGCAGCACCAAGAGAAATCAAGGTGCAAACCCAACACGAAACCAGCCGAGGTTGTTCCTCCAACCAACTACATTCTGGAGGCACAGCCATTCTAGTCTGGCTCGGGCTAAAGTAAACTTTGCACATCAAATATTTAATACCCCAAGGTTTCTTCCCAAGGCTACGCGCCGGGGCTGCGTGCCCGTGCAGGCAGGCTCCCACCCCAGTGTGCCCACACCTCTCCCCGCGCACCCGGTGTCCTGGTCTGGGCCAGGACAGACCAATTTTCTTTTAGCAATTTTACTTTTNAACTTTGCACGTCAAATATTTAATACCCCAAGGTTTCTTCCCAAGGCTACGCGCCGGGGCTGCGTGCCCGTGCAGGCAGGCTCCCACCCCAGTGTGCCCACACCTCTCCCCGCGCACCCGGTGTCCTGGTCTGGGCCAGGACAGACCAATTTTCTTTTAGCAATTTTACTTTTTAGTTAAGTCTCTTCTGAGAAGCTGCACTCTCTGAAATTAACTGCATGTTTTTCCAGACAGTAGCTGCTTCTAGCAGTGATAAGACTCGGTGTTTATAGTTACTGCTGGAACATCAGTAGGAATGGTGTGCAGAAAGGCTCCTGCTTATAGTTATCCCTATGGAGACCAATGTCCATGCTTGCTTCTGCTGACTTTCTTATGCGCCGGAACTGAAAGAGCAGAGAAGTGGTGACACCTGCGACCCTGCGGTGGGGAGGAGCGGGTCNATTAAAGCTATTTTAACTTTTCCAACCCATAAGTCTCTTTCCCTTTTCTCTTTCCACCCCATTTTGGGGAGGGAGGGGGTTAACAAAGAGCGCCTGTCCTCCATTTAATAGCCAGCCCAGCTCTAAACCGTGACACCCCGGCATCTTCTGGTGCTTAACGCGAGCTAACAGCAGTGGCGATGACTTATTTAAGAGCAGATCAAGAAATATCCCAGCTCTCTTCGGAGACTTCAAAAGCAGCTGAACGCTACCAGTATCTTCCGATAAAGACACAGCTTTGCTGTACTGTCTGCCACAGGGGAACCTCGCACCACCGGCAGCGGAAAGGGGAGACACAGCCACTGTAGGGCTGTCTTGGCAGAGGGGGGACCCTGCTGCCACCCAGCCCCAGTCCTGTGGCCGCTGGACCCTCTGCAGGTGAAGGGGAGCCAGCACAACCCTTCCCCTGCCATGGGGCCACATCCTGCCCACGACCCTGGCAGGCGCTCTGGCTGCCCAGCCAGCCCCTATCACCCACTTCGGAGGTGGGATGTAGTTGCTATGGCAAGAGGAAGCAAAAAAAAAAAAAAGTTTTTCTTCCCGTGGGAGCACGCACAGCTGTGGTTGTCAGTACCGGGCACCTTCCCTGTGCCATGGGCCACGGAAGGGGCACTGGAGGATGCAAAGCCATGCTGGGGTTTGGCGGCCAGGACAAACAAAGGAGGAGGGACGGTGCAGCCAGGCAGAGCTCACTCCTCGCTGAGCACAACTCCGGCCTGTCCCAGCCAGGCCGGCCGTCGCTGCTGCTCTGTGCCCTCACGCCTACGAGCACCTTCCCAGCAGAGGCAGCGAGCAAGCCAGGGCAGGGGAGGAGGTAACCAGCAGGAGGGATGCAGGTTTCCACCAAGATTTAGAGCAGGAGACTTCAGCCCTCGTCTCCATCACATGCACAGGCAGGTGGGGCTGGAGCAGAAGGACAGCAGAAGCCACGTGCTTTGATAGCGACCTTGGGAACGGCTCACTAGCCGAGGACAAAAGTGTCCTCCTTCAACAGGTGACATTTCCCGCTGGGAACGGGAACTGAAGCTCCCATGGCCAAAATCTCCACCCCAGGCTGAGGCTGATAGGAGATTTGATATCGATTCACTGGGGCCAGAATTTCATCCTGCGATTTAAACCTAACTCCTCCAAAGAGAATACGATCAATTTTACAGAGTATCAAATAGATAAAGAACAGCCTTTGAGCCGGCGTGCGGCAGAGGCAGAAAGGGGAGTTAAGAAAAAAGGTTCTTTCCTTATCAGGGAAGTATTAAAAAAAAAAAAAAAGGAACCTGGAGAATGTTGTTTGCTCATTTTTCCTTTTCCAGTCAAAACAACCCCGCCTCTGTCTGCTCTCCGCATGGGCACCCAGGCAGCAGAGCAGGGAGGGGTTCTCGTAGCCTGGCCAGGATGGAGTTGCAGTGGTCCCCATCCCTGGAGCCCCCCTCCCAGCTCCCCCAAGGCTCAGCCCCTCTAGGAAAGGCTGCCTCTGCACTGCGGTGGCCGAACGGCTCCAACGTGCTGGGGGCTCAGCTCTGCAAAGCCTGCCAGGAGCGATGGGAGATGATGCTGGTGATACAGCATCCGTCTGTACGGGCGGGAGAGGCACACGCAAAGGGGCTGGGGAGCGCGGGCAACGTGGGGAAGGCAGAGATTTGGGGCTGGAAAGGGGAAACCAGCTCTGCTGCAGCGGGGAGTGGGGCCACGCTGCAGCACCCTGCCCCAAGGGCGCAGGGACCCTCTTGCCCAGCTCTCCACGTGCTGCGGGGATGCAGGCTCCCACCAGGCAGCCTCCAGCCCTCCCGTCTGGGAAGCTGGAAACCCTTGCGCTGAGCCTCTCTCTCGAAGGTTTTATTATCATAATGCCTTTTTATTTTGTCCTTGGAAGACAATGCAACACCCTCAGGCAGCACAGACTGGCACCCACCAAGGCTGCTGCTCTGCTCCTGTGCCACCCCCCTCAAAGCACCAGGCCAACTTTGAGTATCTTCTGCCCTAAAAATTTGCAAGGGATCAGCCTCGTGTTTGTCTTTGACCCTCTGCCACCATCCCCTCCACCTTCGCTTGGCGCCGGGCCGGAGTACCTGCAAGCAGCGCAGGACACGTGGCAGGGGCTTCTGCAGGCAGCAAACCCCCTGCCCGTTATTTAACCGCAATCCAGAGACAATTTTTCTCAGGAAAAGCTTTTAAGCTTGATCAGTGACGGGGTTAATATTGTTTGCCACGTGTCTCAATTTTTTATCTGTATTAACGGAAAGTGCCACAGCAGGGTTTTCTACAACAGTACTACATCGGTGTTTGTTGGGGTGGTTTTTTAAACACTGGGTTGCAATTACAGATCGCACTGCAGCACAGCAGCTACCAACCATGTGGCCCCCAAAGCTGCCCAGATACCCCCGCCAGTGGCGTGACGTCTACCCTAAAGCCCATAGTTTGTCCCCAAAGAGCCATCCTTCCTGCCACAGCCCGTTCCTGTCACCGAGGGCTGGGAGCAGAGGAGGGAGCCGTGCAGGGCTGAGCACGGCAGCAGAGGTGAGCTCTATAATTGTACACCTGCCTGTGTTTGTTCTCTGATGGCTCTTCGGGGACGCTCGGTTACATCACGTTCAAAAGAAAAGGACAACAACACAAAACAAAAAACGGATGCAAGTTAAACAAGTGGAAGGCCCGCTGGGGCTGCCGGTGAAGTTGGACTCCGGTTTCTGCCCAAGGCGAGAGACTGCAGGCAGCGACGTGGCAGGAGGCTCCATGGCAGGCAGCCAGTCCCGCACGTTTCCCCACCAGCACCACGACACGGGATCAGAGCCTGGATCCAGGAATCACAGAAACACAGGGCAGGGACCTTCACTCCCCCCTTGCCTGCCCTGCTCGCAATACCCTGTTTGCAGAGCCCTGCTTCAAACAGAAATATATTACATATATTTTTCCTCTGTGCTTTCAGGCATTTGATCCCTCCAATTTATTTGTTCTTGTCTTTGTGGGCTTAACAGTCAAAGTGTATGATAATTCATTGCTTGTTAATCCAATTTGGCTCTATTTAGATAGTCCAGTTTCACATCAAATATAAAATAATGTCCAGAAGAAACAAATTATATCTGTGTCTATGAACCAGCTCTGACCCTTGCCCAGTGACGGCTGGCTGCTTTCCTTGCTAATTTATTCTCTCTCTGGCTTCACCGAGCTGGTCCTCGTGGCCAAGCCCCTTGGCGCAGCCGGGGGCACAGCAGGGTGGGGGGCATCGCACCTTGGGGTGCGGCACAGCAGCCCCAGGAGCCCTCTCCCATCGGAGAGCAGGGACAGCCAGCTGCTGGCACAGCCCCAGGGAGCCTCTCTGGGGATGCTAGGGAGNCCACAGCAGGGTGGGGGGGCATCGCACCTTGGGGTGCGGCATAGCAGCCCCAGGAGCCCTCTCCCATCGGAGAGCAGGGACAGCCAGCTGCTGGCACAGCCCCAGGGAGCCTCTCTGGGGATGTTAGGGAGCTCAAGGGGCCAAAGCCAGCCCAGCACCAGGGGCCTCATGTCAGCTCAGGATGTGGCCCTCGGTGCAAGGAAGCCTGCTGAGCAGATTCAGCACACCCCTACGGGCCAGCAGCGCTTCCAGACAGGCACACTTGAAAGAGGAATCCCTTTTTTATCTACAGCAGAACCCTCCCTCCCGCCCACCCCAGCCCTTCGTGGCACTGTTTTTTACACAAACTTCAACTCCGCCGTTACCATCGCTGCCGCCTCAGCAGAGGAGATGCTGCAGCTCTTTGGGGTGCACCGGCAGGGACAGAGGACGGCGACAGCTGGCCGGGAAGCACAGTGGGAACATGTCACCGACCTGACATCTCCAAGCCCGCAGCTAGCTGCGAGCAGGAGCTCACAGCGGGCACAGTGAGCTGAGTGGTGGAGGAGGTTTATTAAACCAGGGGCAAGCCCAGCACCCACAGGGTTCCAGCAGGTTCTGGGTGAGAGCTGGTCTGGGATGCCGTGAAGGGAGTCCTCCCTCCAGGGAGGCGTCAGCCCCATTTTGGCTCTCAGCCTGCAGTCAGCCCGTGCCTGGCCCCCAGGCTGGGGCTCTGCATTGCCCTGCTGCCAGCCCTCCGGTGAGCCCCACTGCAGCCCAGGCAGCCCCACAGCTGCTGCCCTCCTTCCTCCACCTCCCACCACTGCTGGTCAAGGGCACCTCACAGGGGCCGTTCCCTGCTCCAAACAGGGTCAGGTCCTACCTGGGAGATGAGCCCACGGTGCTGGCACAGCTCCAGTGTGATGTCCCTGGTGCAGGCAGGGTGCAGAGCTCAGGGATGCTGCAACACAGCCCATTGCCTCTTCAGGCATGGGCATCACTGCAGCAGCAGCACCACTGGTCCCCAAACAAGCTGCAAACCAGCCCAGACAGAGCAAGGGCAGCAAAACCCCCCAGCCACCCACCAACCTCCCCTCCACAGCCTGCCTTTATCTCCTTTTACCCACCTGCCAAACAACTCCCTAACGAGAGTGCAACTAGGCCCTGGGTCCTGGCACTGGGCTGGCTGCAAACCATTGCCAGGGCTCCTGTGCCGACACACAGCTGTGCCAGAGCTGACCGAATTGCTGAAGCCTTTGCTGTGGGGTTACAGCAGCACGGGCACCATGCAGGCGTGCTTAACCCCGGCTGCCCCTGCTGCCCGTGTGCCCCAGCCATGTGGCGTGATGCTCGGCGGTACAGCTCAAGCATCTTCCCATGCCAGGGAAGGGGCTTCCCATGTCGTTGCTCTTGTTCCTGTCCCACCTTGGAATCCCCTCAGCTGAGCCACTTAAGAGGCAGAGGCGACTGATGAAACAGGCTGCCCAGAGAGGCTGTGGAGTCTCCTTCTCTGGAGAGATTCAAAATGCATCTGGACACTTTCCTGTGCACCCTGCTCTGGGGGCACCTGCTTTAGCAGGGGGGTTGGACTGGGGGTCTCCAGAGGGCCCTTCCAACCCCCACCATTCTGTGATTCTGTGACTAGGGGAGGGCATTTATCCCTGCTAGCCACAAAGCGCTCAGATGCTCCGTGCACAAGAGCGGTCCATGAACAGACCATTAATTCAGAAGCAGCGGACACTCCTCACCACCTCCCCACAGATTCCAAAGTGCCCTCATAAAACCCTAGGGAAAATAAGTCTTTTCTTCCGTAATGCGCCTCAATGGAGAAGAAGTGTGCATTGGAGGTGTTTCCTACCCACACTTACCCCTCCGGGGCCGTTTCCCCGGAAGGTGAGGGGGTGGTGGTGCGAAGGACCGGCACCGTGCCCGGTTTCACGGGGGCGAGGAGAGCGGCTCTGCCACGGCCAGAGCCATGACGGGGCTCAGAGCCTGCCCGCCCCAGTGGGTCACCCGTGGGGACAGTGACGAACCCTCCTCAAGGCTGGGAAATTGCTGCCCGAGGTTTGCAGCCTCTCAGGCGCCAAAGTGGATCAGCTGTGGGAGAAGAGGATGGGGAAAGGGCTGGGGTAGCACCTAGGGGACCACGCGGGCGCCCAGCCATGGGTTGGCTTCTGCTGGACCAACACCGGGAGCCCGTCAAAGCAAACCCACTTAGGCATATTTAACCAAACACTTACTTTCCATTTTATTCAATAATTGCTTTAATACTAAAATGCATTAGATGCTCGAAGCAGAGAAAAGAAAAAATCACATTTAGGTGGAAAACAAAGTTCTCATCAGATGAAAAAAACCCAATGTGGCAGGTACACCATTTTGAAACAGAATCGTAATAATTTAATAAAGCTGCTTTATCATCTTCATAAAATAGACAGAACGGTGATTCTTTTTTTTCTTTTTCCATTTTGTTGTTTACAATGATTCAATCACTGTGAAAATGTACATAACATACATATCAGCATATACAACAATTTATTCTTCATATACTCGGCAACGGAGACACCAGGACGAGACGTACCGCGCTCAGTCCCGCGGTAGCCCTGCCTGCTGCTGGCAGGCGAGCAGCAACGGTGCCGCCGCCAGCTCTTCCCGCGTCGGGAAGGCACCGGTATTACAGTGCGAGACCCGCGGCTCGTACCTGCCGCCCCGCAAGGCTGCAAGGAGGCGCGTGCTGCTGAAAATCAGTTTGCGTTAGGTGTGTTTGAAGATTACATCCCAGCTTAGATCAGCTGAACATCAGCTGATGCCGATAAAGGATCCGTCTCAGCAGTGCTTGCAGCGGGGTCGGCTGGGCTTCTCCCCGACGGAACCGCAACTCACAGGTTGGATCAGAGATTACCCATAGCTGCGAAAGCAGCTGTAGCAACAAGATCATCAGTTTTCCCCAATGACAGACAAATGTGTTTCCATTCATAATTAGATTTTCTTTTTTCCCCCAAGAATAATTTCAACATACTCATCAGACAGTGTGTTCTTTACAAAAGCAACTTGTTTCCTATTTGGAAAAAAAAAAAGGAATTCACTTCTGCACAACGTGTGATCCACAGGCCACCTCCAGCTTCACAACAAACAGGGAACGGCAACAACCTCGGCGGGACGGCGCTCGGGGGCTATTTTTCCAGCCATCAGTCGTCCCCCTCGGTCTCCCTGGCACGGCTCTGCAGCCTCGAGGATGGGAAAGGCCAGGGGCTCCCCAGGGAGCAGGGAAGGGTCCCTGGGCCAGCACAGTGGAGGTTCACACGCCACCCCCCAACCCCGGTCCCCAGCCCCGGGGCTGCTCCAGATGGGGTCCTCGGCATGCTCGCGGGAGAATCGTAGGTGGTTGCTGCTCCCTGGATAAACAGGCGATAAACCGGGGAGCAGAGCAAGCTTGCCTGGAGGAAACCAACAGCTCCCAGTGATTTTTCCTAAACCAAGTCTGAGGACAGGTTTAAGTTACTAAAGAGCGTGATAAATACATCTGGAACCCGCCCCCCCAAAAAAACCCCAGCTGCCCTGCAGCCTTAAACGTTTTTGCATGGCCAGTTTTGATGCAAGTAGGAAAAAACGAAGACAGACTGTGATTTGCCCAGGAGCCCTGAACTCATCGCAAGTGACACAGAGGGACAATGACAGGAGTAGCAAACTATTCAGGAGAGGGACGGGGGCCGCTCTCCGGCTCTCCCCTCGGCCCCACGCGGCGAGGACGCGCCAGGGAAAGGCCCCTCGCTCAGCATCCCTGGCTGCAGCCTGGGTCAGCCCAGAAAACTGGTGTTTAAACGATTTTCTTGGAGGCATAAGGGTTTACTGACCTCTTTAATGCTGCCTTTTAATACAGAATTATTTCACATTCCTTCTCGGCTTTACTTTTATTCAGAGTGGCAAGGAACGTTTCCTCTGGGTAAATTAGAGAAATGGGGGTTTTTTTTGTTTGTTTGTTTTTTCTTTCTTCCTTTTCAGTTAGCATCTATTTTTCATCCAAAACACTGGGCTGGTGGTGGCAGCTCCGCAGGCAGAGGGCAACGCTCAGCAGAAATTAACGGCCAGCGCTTTCCGGGCAGCTGGGGATGATGATGGGGTGCCCACGGTGAGGCGGGGACCCACGCTCGCCATCCCTGCGATGGGGGGAACCGGGTCCCATCCTGCCGGAGGCGGGGGGCGGACGATGGGTGATGTGGGGCCAAGAGGATCTGACGGATGGGGCATCGCAGGCTCTGTCGCTCAGCAAACACGTACTAGAAGCTTCCCCCAAAAAACCCCCAGAGCTGACAAAAACAGATAACATCAGAAGAAACCCAGTCTAACAGTTACAGAAAATCCAGTTACTCCAATAGCCCCAAGCCAGCCCCTTTCTTCTTTGCTTGTGTTACAATAATACATACATTTGGGGGGGGAAAAAAATCAGAAATAAATGACAGCAGTTACGGTACACAGGCAGGAAACACCGCTGGAACAGAAACAACGTATCCCTGAAAAACGGGCTCAAACTCCAGAAGCGAGGGTCAACTCCCCAGTTTGCTTTTTCGGGAGGGATGCAGGACATCACGTTAACGCGTGGGATGGGAGCTGAATGAGGTAGTCATCAACACCAGCGAGGGAAGCGTCACAAATTTCATTAGAAGACCGTTTTTTGTTGGTTCTTTCCCAATTCCTGGCCCTAGCAAGTGGCAGGGGGAACAGACTGACTGCGGACCTGTCTCGGACTGGCTACGGCTTCGGGCAGGATCAATTTGCCCGGAAGAAACAAATGGCTGGAGCTTAATTTTACTTTGAGGATAATAATCACTGGAGCTTGTTTTCTTGTTGACGTTTTTAATTTAAATAAATCAAAGTAACAAATATTTTATCATGGTATGTAGACCTAGAAAGAATATTTCTCTAGAAACCACTAATTTCAACTTGCTGGTACAGCAAACATTGGCAAGAGCTATGTATTTTCCCTTCCATAATCAATTTTAAATTCTAGGAAACATTATTTCGGGTAGGAAAATCTGTCCGGTGAAGGGTTAATAATAATAAAAATAATAATAATAATAATTAATAACAATACACTAACTGAAATTCTCCTACCTTACTCATACCTCACTGAGGAATTATCACTGCAAGAGAGCAGGGAGCTGTGAAACCCCTTCCCTCTCTCCCTTCTACAAAATGGCTATTAAAAGTAGCTCAATTTTAAAATCAATTTTATATGAGTAAATTTGTACCCACACAAAAAAGTCCTTAATTAGGAGAAAAAATAATGAATTGCTTTAAATTTTTCTCCATTAAGAAGGCACATTAATTGAATTAGTAGCGTTGTTACATATCACCTGTCTGCCCCTAAATTAACATCACTATTGCTCATTCCATACTTATTTATGATGCGGGGATAGAAAGAAATCAGAACAGTCTAAAATCTGTGCCATGATGACATACACACACACACACACACATACTTGGCATAATCACGATGGGGAAACGCTGACTTCGAAGTCTGTGTCTAATTGAGAAGGCAATTTAGATCTCTTAAATAATTCCACCACTTTGACTTGGAAATGACTGGAGACGGGGGGGGGGATATCTAAATCTGGGAACTGGAAAAAAAACCAAACGAACCAACTTCTGGAAAAACTTTCCAAGCATTGCCTTGAAATTACGCAAAATAAAAGGATACGGGAAAAAGTTCAGCACAGTGCATCCGACAATTGCAACCCAGGCAGAATTTTCCCCAAAATGTCTTCCCGTAATGCCCTGTCACTGCCCTGCGAGAGCCGGGGGAGGCTGCAGGCGATGGTGAGGGCTGGAAGAAGCGCTTGCTCCACCAGGTCCGAAAACTGCAGGCTCCCCAAAGTTTAAGTACGAAGATTGTGATTTTTTTTCTTTTTTTTTGTAAGCTCGAAAGCCTTTTGCCATCACTAGACGTACGGTAATTTGCAATACCAAATACAGTAATAGTACAGATAAGCATGTGACAGCAAAAGGATTCATAAATGCAGGGGTGTCCATAGCAAAATAGCAACATCTTAAAATACAAACAGCCTCGTGTTGGGTGAACATTAAAACTCACCCGACCGTCGTTTTGAACAGTTGCACAAGAAACGGCCGCTATTTTGTCTTGACTACAAAACCGCCAGATGATTACTAAAGATGTCCGAATAAGGAATTTGCCATTCAATTCTTTCCAGGAACGGAAATTTATCTTCATTTTGAGATATAAAAATATATAAACTCCAAGGAGGGGATACCGAGCGCTCCTGAGGACCGGGGGGGTCTCGCCTCTGCCCCCCGCCACCCACCGCCTCCCGGCAAAAGCAAAACACCAGCTACTTTGCTCCGGCTGCACACCCCTGCCGCCTGTTGAGACAAGTGGGATTGTCACATTAACGATAGCTTCATTTATAAACAATACATTTAGGGAAAGCTTTTAAATACAGCAATCTGTGAACCATTGGTAAGCAATAAAAACAATCTGCGCTGGGAGTCGTGCGGTCCCTCATCCTCCACCTCCACCTCCTCCTCCTCCTCCTCTTGCCGGGTGCTGCTCAGAGGACGATGTCTTTTAGTCTCCGGGCACCGGGCGAGTCCTTTTCCCGGCGCTCCTGCAGGAGCGGGTTGCCCTCCTGCGCACCGCTCTCGCTGTCCGCCCCCCGGGGCTCTGCCTCGGTCGGCCGGGAAGGGCCACTGTTCCCAAAGGGCTCCCGTTCCCGGTTGCCGGCGCAGTGCCCGATGCCGTACGGTGCCGCAGGCTTGCCAGACAAAGGGCTCTTCAGGTGGAGGGGTGAGGTGACAGGGCTGACGGCCTCGCAGCCGTTGCCCGCCTCGCGGACGGCGCCGCTCACCTTGGGGCTGCAGGCGGCCGGGTCCACCGTTCTTTTGCCTTTGGGGTTGGCGAGCCGCTCGTCGGCAAGGGGCTCGCCGCCCTCCTTGCCAAAGGTGGCGAAGGTCCTTTTTGTGCTGCAGTCTGCGTAAGGCTCCGCGTCCACCGCCGTCGCCTCGATGGAGAGCGCAATGACGTTCCTCCCGTGCTCGGGGGACTTGGCGCGGCTGGGGACAGCGCCGCGGGGCATCCAGCACCTGTCCGAGTGGCCCAGGATGCGGCACTCCTCCCTGCAATGAAATCCTTCGCTCTGATCTGCGTGGAGAAAACACAAGGGCTGGTGAAGGGGGAGCCCCGTCAGGGGTGCCCACCGCCCCCCCAGCCTACCCAGCACTGGGGAGCCCCCGCCGAGCCAGGCACTGCCCATCGCTCCCACCCAAGCAGCGGTCATCCTGCCCCAAACAGCAACGGCTTTCAAAGCACAACTCGGAAGACGGAATTTCCAACAGGTTGTGCGTCACCTGCCGCCGCCGGACCTGCAGCCCGGGGAAAAGAGTTACGGCTGCGCATCCGTCACGGCGGTCTGGCCCACGCAGCGAGCTGCTCCGAGTCAGCACTTGCCAGGTTTAGTAACCAGTACTAAAAGCCACCATGTTCTAAGCTTGGCTTGACATGACTTTTAAGCTTGACTTTTTGCAGAGGGGCGAAGGGAGCATAGGGAGGAGGGGGGGTTCTTTTTTGGTTTTTTGGTGTATACGTGTGTTTTAACCTCTTGGTTAATCCCCACTGACCTCCCACACAACAGAAGCTTTATAAATCTGCAAGACTGCCCACTCCACCGAAGATTAAATGTGTCATTCCCAGCGCTGGAGCTTTATCCATACGAGAGCAATAAAGATCCCTTCTCTCGACTCGGGGCTGTCCCAACACCACTTTACAGGGCTGAAATACGGAGTGGTGGTTTAACCCTTTCCAAGGACCTTCCATGCCCAGGTCTGCGTGCTCCCAGGTGGGTGCAAACCCTCATGCCCGGTGCTCGCACACATCCCCATGCTGCCGGCTGACCCCAAGGGGCTGCACGGGCTCACCTTCCCAACACGGATGGACAACCCGGGGCCCAGGGAAGCAGACGGGCTCAGCCAAGCGCAAAGCTGGAAAGCAAATCCAGGACTCAACATGCCCAGCCTTTGCTGATCATCTGACCGTGGCTGCCGCCGAACACCACAGGCTACCAGCTGCTTTTCAGCCTCAGCTTACGACTTTTCCTTCATTTGATAAGAACTTGTAATTGCAGCTAGCCCTCCTGAAGAACGACATTTCCCTACGCAAAGACGCAGCTCCTTCCTATTGTAGCAAAGCAGCGTTAAAGCACTGATGCCGTTACCCATACCAAACCGCGCTCGGTTGGCGCCGGCTTGATGGATCGAAGCCTGCGAAGGTGCAGACTCAGCCTGGGCTTGCTTCCCTTCCGTCTGCAAACCGTTCATTTTGATGCTTTGTACATCTGTGTGCATAACCTCCGCTCCTCAGACACATTGGTATTTCCACCACATTCGAGCACTACAGCAGCTGATAAAAATTCTCAGCACATAACACAATGCACCAAAACATGAGCAGCTTAACACTTACAGAGAATAAACGAGTAAAAGGCAGACCTCAAAACAAAAAATTATTTTTTTTTAAAGGAGTAGCAGCCAATTATTTGAAAAATTTATGGATAAAACATTAGCTTTTTCTCTACATCAGAGCAGCTACCCGGTGGTGTGGAGCATGGCGCCGGGTGGCTGTGTAGGAGGTCTGGGTTTCGGCAGCCGCCTTTAGAGCAGCTTGAGAGAAGGATGCTCTGAGCCTTACATGCAGAACAACCTGCACTGAGATCTAAAAGCCCATGCTCTTATACTTTGATTCTGTTACTTTCAAGTAGTTGAGCAAAATAAAAAAAAAAAGAAAAAATGCCCAGAAAGTGTTGCTGTCTGCCTATTTATCCACAGCTTAACTTCAAAAGGGTGCCACAGGCATACAAAGTTGTGTAGTCTGGCTGTGATAGCAGTGGACTTGGTGATGGCTGGAGGGGCTACAGAAATATCTTGGGTTCTCATCCCCGATGAGACACTGATTTATTGTGCTGTGTGACCTTGGGCGCGTTGCTAGAGCACACATCACTTCAGTCTCTCCACAAACACAAAAGGCC